>CM075852.1:25209321-25306821 GCA_037975125.1 Latrodectus hesperus
AAATTTCGTTAAAATATGCGATAAGCATTAAAAACTCTTTCAATAGCTCTTAACCGGTTAAGATGTGCACCCTACCGTGCAAAAGTGACATTTCTGTAGCATAAATGAAAAAAGCTCGCAAACTTTTCGATTTTTAGTATATTCTGTTTTAATATCAGTTTCTTGCATAAGATTTTGATATTAAAAATATGTAGATTGCAACCGAAATTAAAAAAAAATATCGAATTCAACATTATAACTCATCCTAGAATGAAATGGCTTAAATATATTTCCATTCCTTTGAATCACTTATTCTTCCCACTCATGAGTGGTGATAGTAATCTATTCAAAAGGATATTTATACCTAATGCCTGGAGGCTTTGAAACTCCTCTATCAAATCCTTATCCCTAGCAACTTCATATCATTTACACAACTTTTCATTAAATGACAAACTCCGGGGAGTCATTACTATGTCTAAATTCGCTAGTAAAATGACAGCTATAGATGAATCGATAACCACATTTAAGTCTCCAGAAATTATTTGGAGAAAACGCCTATTTTAAGTCATGCGGGACTTAAATCCCTTGCGACAACTATCTGGTGTATCAAAATGAATTCTGGGGAACTAAAGATTATTGCCATTCTCTTGGAAATTTAAATATTTCAGTGGCCTCTCCATCTATAAATGAATGTTCATTAATAAATGTACAGCAGAATTCAAATAAAACAATTTGAAACAAACTTATTACACGTAAGATTTGTTAAGAGATACTAAAATGGTAAGCTACTTCTACACCTCTCGTCTTGTAAAGAAAGGTAGAAGGTATTTATAAAAAAATGCGTGAACTCTTGTCTTTTTGAGTATTATGATCATGTTGTTTAAGAATTCTGAATGCAATAATTACATTTTATATATTATTCAAAACCATGTTTAACTTCCTATAGCAAGGAAATGAAAAAAAGAGATAAAATGATTAAAAATAATCAATATTGATTTCCCACACAGTGGCAAAAAATTAACAATTAAAGCAATTTTTATTTAATTAAAATGGAGAAATTTAGAGGGACGGAAAAGTCTGAAGTGATAGCGGTTATGCCGAATACAATATACATTCTGTATTATATGCATATTATTTTAAGTGTAATATAATGTACTTTATAGAGTGGGTATTTAGGGGACAACGATTTACCAGTGTATCACCAAGACAATTTGGGGGTGATCACCGATGTTCATTTTTATGATCCACATTCCTAAAATTTACTTGTTTAACATCGATCATCATTAAAAACGATCGCAAGGGAAATAAAAAATTAAAAGTCGTTTGTGAGGCAGATTAATCTGCCAAACAGTTTTATAGCAAGTCTGTGATGAATAGACAAGTGAAAAGTTTTGATTTTATTTTTATAATACATGTAAATTAAAACTATTTTAATTTCATTGTGGATATATCTGCTCTTATTTCATGTCTAAAAAAAGGAAGAAAAATTTTAAAAAATCCAGAAAAGTGATGCAAAAATAAACTAGTAAGATACGATTTTCAATTATTTATCAACAAGTATAAATTTAATCAATGATTTGATTTATATGTTTTCTTACTTGCTATATATTTTAACGTGTATACGTTTTATCATGAAGCGAAATAGATGCCTTTTGAATATTAAAACATGAAGTGTTCGAAGAGGGCTGTTAAAGTTTTACAAATACCATCATATTTTGTATAAATAACAAGCATTAACTGAATCTTTAACGAGAATAGAGGATTTCTTTTTAAATGATGTAAATCGACAATGTCAGAATTTAACATACAACATTGTTGTCAGGAAAATTTAAAAAATACTTTCAAAAAATCAAATACGAAATTTTTTGAGGTCAATCTGAATTGCAGAGGTTGCAATGCTCTACACTATAGAGTCTATAGAGAGGATAAAAGTTTGCAAACATATTATATTTATTATTATCAATTATGGTTTCGTATGAAAAAAATAAGCAAAAATGAGAGTAACTAGTAGAAATTACATAGATAGCAATTAAAAATACTTAAAAATTTTACGAAATTTTAAATCATTTGGGACTGATATTTTAACTATACCGAGATTATTTCAACGCAAACAATCTCTCAATTGTAGTTAAAAACTGAAATATCTAGTGTTACAATATAGACAGATGTTATATAGATAATTTAATTTTAAAAGTATTTTGTGACTATAGCTATAAATATATTAAATTGGCTTATAAAATAGCTCTTTGAAAATAAATAAACTAATTAATAAAACTATATTTATTATTAATTTCTTCTGGAAAGTATCTTCAATAAAAATATACACTGTTGTTTATATTTTTACATTCTTATTTATTTCTGTACTCTCATTTCTTCAATCAATAACTTGAAATTTGGTTTTCAAATTTGTATACTCGAAAACAAATTGAGAAGTACCCAATAATGAGATTTGGAAATCAAAGGAAGTTTGAAAGAATATTCCATTGTGACACAGGAGTAAAATATTGATAATAAACTATCATTTCATACTTTCAAAAGATTTGTGCTTAGAAAAATCCCAAGAAAATACTGAAAGATTTTCTAAACTTAAAGAATCTCATTTCTCAGATTGAAGGAGTTATTCATAACTTTGTGTCAATGGTAAAATTTATTGAAATTAGGAACTGAAAATTCTAATATTTTCCACAAATTCGTTTTTGAATTGTAAAATAAATGTTGTTTCAATGTAAATATTTCCTATTCTAAGGTTTAACTAAAACATTTGAAAATTTTTAATATTCTATAATTTATCTCGCTTAAAACTAGTTTAACAATATTTTCTTTTAATTACATAAAGACACACAGTGAACCCTAATTTTGTAATATCTTTTCCTTTTAATAGCATAAAAATATTTCCAATACTTATTATATACGCAACACGACAAAATAAAATTGTTATAACTTTTAAAATATATTTTACTTGTTAAAAGCAGAGAGAGAGAGAGAGAGAGAGAGAGAGTTTTTTTATTTATAAATTTCTGCTCTATAAATGTTAAGCTAAATTGTATAAAGTGAGTATTCAGAAAAACAATACAATTATTTCATTCTAAACTTTTGATGAAAGAATTTTAATTTAAGTATAAGACTTTTGAATTTCAAAAATTTAACCAGAGAATCCGTAGATTTTTTGCACATTTCTATACAATTGTTTTTCTTCATGAAAACAATTTATAAAAGTACCTTATCTTTATGTTTTTTTCAAAATTTAATCTAAAGTTCGATGAGTAATATTTTTGAGTAAAACATGCAGCACATACATTGATTATACTCTGACGTAATTGTGTATTTTATTTCCATTGTATTTTATTTCTTTTTTGATAAATAGCTATTAGAATTAACTGAAACAACCGGTTTCCATATTGCTATATCTGTAGCAATAGCAATTTTTGCAAATATTTGGAATAAAGTTGTTTCATTTTTTTGTTAAATATATTACAAATTTATGCCTTTATTTCTTTTATCAAAACTTATTATATAAACTTTTTATAATGGAAAATATTTTCAAATAAAAATCTAAAACATTTTATTTACCTTGTATAATACTTTCACATACCCAAATAAATGAATAATTAGTAATAATAAATACCAATAAATTATAATTGTAGGAAAAGGATTAATATTTTGTTGTAGGAAAAATGAATGAATGAAGAAGATTTGAAAAAAGCTTTCATATGTATTTTAAAAGCATTTTATGTATTGAAACTTTAAAATAGTATAATTAAAAATATTTTATTTAGTATTTCCTGTCTAATGTAATTAAAATTTGTTATTAAGTAATTTAAAAACAAATCATTCAGTTCTATTAAAAATAATTTCAATATATTTGCACTGTTTTTCTAAAAATACAGCATTAAAGAATCAGAAACACATTAAAATTGAAATGTTTTTTCTCCTAATACGTTGCAATAACATTTGCTTTTTCTCAACTTCTTAAAAAACAGTGTTATTATTGCAAAAGTTTCAATACCAGTGTTGTTGTAACTGGTGTGAAAGAGAAAGTCATACAGATATTATATTACATTCACAATATTTGCTAAGGAAGCACATCTTTAACTTTTAAAAGTTTTCCTTTATGATAAATTTGTGTGAATACTCTGGTAAATGTAGAAAATTATCAGACTCTATAAGCTCTTATTAAATACAATATTTTTTTAAATGTCAAAATCTGCAGATTTTAAGAATTGATTACAAATTTAAAGAAACATATAATAGCACAAAGTTAAGTGAGTTCATTAACTTGGAACAACCCATTGATTTTGTGCTGTGTGGCCAACTATTTTAGGATGCTTGCAAGAATCGGTCAACAACGATAATATTAATGTTAGAACGATTGCTGGTAAATTAAGCTTATAACAATACGTAAAAACAAAGCGATTGTTTTAGCATCGTATTCATCTTTATTAATTATCAGTTATGCAGCCCTTGTGCATATGTAAAAGCATGACTATTAAAAGACGACTGAGAAAGTAAAATTTATGCTCAAGCCTTAATCCGCTTAAATTTTACACCTGTCGATTTACTGATTATAACGGAGCTGGTCTTGATAAACATGGAATTACTGTTTGTGATAAAAGTCACCTTTTTAAATTGCATCCTAACAAAAACAACCACAGAAAGGCTTAGAGATGCTTAGACCAGCTTAGGAATTACTCTAGTTAAATAATATGCTACAGAAATCCACAATTGGTTGCTATCGTCTAAAGTGCTATTTCTTATGATAAATTGGGACTTTTGATAATATTTTAGTCACGTGCTTAAAAGCGGCAAATAAACGGCCTATTTCCACTTTAATTGACCCACTGTTTCTTTTAAAACATTTAAGATTTACTTTTCAACTAGATTACAACTTACCTTTGTTATTATGAATAAATTAACACCCAAATTGTTCAGCAATTTCTTGATGAGATGATTCTCTTGCCTAATTAACATTTTTATTAAAAGTGTTTATCCGATGGTCATGAAATATTAACAATTTTGATACTTGACAAAGATTGGGTAAAAAATTTCACAGGAATTCTTCCGAGATATTTATAACACTGGGTAACAACATGCATGTATTTTTTTTTTAGGTAAAATCATTTAATTGCTCTGAGTTTAAATTTTTTTCATGCATGTTTATTAAAGCCATTAATTTTTTTTATCATAATTATGCAATTATTCTGTGGTATCTTAAATGTTTAGTTATAAAAGGTATTTTTAGTTTATAATTATTCTTCGCTTATTTCAAGGAAATATAAGGCATAAAGTTGGGAAACATTATTCGTAGAACTATCCATTTTAAATTTTATATATGCAGTTGTTGTTTCAAGGAAAGGACAAAGACAGGATAGATAGAGAGAAAGTACATCCATGCCTAAACCGGGATTCGAATTCATGACCTCCGTAGTCAGGGACTCTGACCACTAGACAGGGCGGGCGGCTATACATGCAGTGAAATAATTGAATAAAGTAACATAAATTTAATCCAAATAAAATTTAAACTTTTGGGAGGATTTATTGATCAACATTTTAAAATCAATTAGTCTTAGAGAAAATATTCTATATTTAGTTTGGTAATTGCGTACTTTACATTTGAGTATTTTATTATTAAACTCTTCACTATAGTTGCGTATATTCTTAATTATCATCGTTTATTTTATTATAAAACTCTTTATCTAAATTGTCACCTATATACGGTGTTTTTAGTAGATATAATCCATAACTTTCATAGAATTTAAGGTTTTAACAAAGTATTTGCATTTTGGAGTATTTTCTATTAATATATAAAGATTTGTTTTCATATTTTTATGTTCCTAGGCTTGAAAAATTTCTGTAAAGATGTCGAATATATGTTGAATAAACCTCCTGGAATATTTTGGAAGTTCACGTGGGCAGTAACGGCACCTGTAGCATTAATGGTAATATACATACATATCCATACTTATGTAATTAACGTTCATAAGCTGTAAAATATTTTGCGAATAATATTTGAGTTTTATTAAAGGAAAACAGATTTATTTTAGCGCTCGCAAACTAGCTTTTTCAATAAAAATCATAATGTAACGATCACTTATTTTCAAATATTTCATGAATTATTTCACAGCTTGAATATATCTATTAATATAATAAATATAAATATAATCAAGATAAAAATAGTATCAAAACAAGTTTTACTGCGGTCAGTAATGGCACAGCTTCCGTATAATATATCACGCTAATTTCTGAATTTGGTGATTTTTTGGTGGATTTCCTTGTGTGTGGGTGTGTGTGTGTTCATCTGGCAACCGGATATTTTATTAGGCTATAGAGATAGAGAATAATAAGAATCACTAGAAATTTCTATTTTGGCAATCCCAGTATTTACATCTTGGCAAGGAATTTTTAAATATTTTATTCATATTTGCATTTACAAAATTAATGTCCTTATGTTTTCGTTTTTGAAATCCTAATATTTCAATTATATATACTGTACCGAGCTTCAAGGGTTCGTGTCGATTGAGAGTTGAATAAAGCAACCACTTAATGATCACAAGACTTTTATTCGTAAAAACTTCACTAGATATAAGAAATTCCCGCTGTAACAATCACAATTATGCAGCTACAATTCGTCAGATATAATACGAAACAGTTTCCAATCACAGGTCTCAAATACCTCAGACAGAGAACAACTAGCAGTCACAACTAATCGTCTTCACTCACTGACTGTCTTCAAAAAACTGGCTCTTCCATGTCGGGCTGCGGTATTCATACCTGACTTGGCGGAGAAATCTACCAGTTTTGCCAAGGTTCTGGAAGCTTCTAGGCTATCTCGCTAAATATTGGTCCTAGAGCTTAGGTGATGGATGTTTCCAAAAGTATCTATTTCTCGCCAAGTCGCCAAGAATCTCGCCAACTGTCACCAAGTCGCCAAGTATCTTGCCAAGTCGCCAAATTATAAGGAAACCCGCTGTTAAACTACAACACGTCTAATTACCGCAATTTTTGCCCAAAATCACGTGAAGTATTTCCGATCTGTCTGAGATATTTTAAGACAAATACAATCATTATTTATAAATTTGTAACAATACATTCTTAAATATATAGAGCTTTTTATTCATCAGGTTTAAATTTATTTAGATGCTTATACATTTTCTTCGAGAAGGAATTCATTAGATCATCTTCGTGGCACTACGTCATAATGACGTCATATTGACGACATTAGATCATCGCCAAAATAATTTATAAATTCGCATGGGGAATTTAGAACACGGCAGCTATTTGTCAGTATTATGCTAAACAGTAGAGTTTGTAAAAAATACATAAAATTAAATTGTTATCATAGGTGATCTTCTTATTCGGAATCATTGATGCTGAATCCAAACACGATCCATCAGTTCCTCGGTGGTCATCAGTAATGGGCTGGGTACTAGCAGCTTGTGCAATTGTGCAGATTCCACTCTGGTTTATAATCACAGTCTATAAAGATTCTCATAAAGGCATTGTCAAGGTAAGTGTTCAAAAGCATAAGTACAAACAATGAAAAAGTAAGATAATTAAAAGGATACAATAAAATTTTCATCGCTCAAAATGTAAAATTTTTTGATAATTTTAAAATTTTCATGCATTTATGTGTTTTTTTAAGTGATACATATTTAAAGTAATTTTTTTCATTCTTAAGTAAGATTGTATGTAAATATTATTCTAAAGTATAAATTTATAAATTTAATATAAGCAAGTAATCAATGTGAAACTAGCAATGATAATTATCTCCCGGTTACTTACATATCGGAAATTTCACATTTTGGCGAATAGTTTCACAGATAAAGACTGTTTAAAATCAAACAATCTCCTTTCCATTTTTTATAAAAAGTAATTTCCGTTCATTTGTCAGTGTATTGCACTATGTGCATACAACAGTCATTCAGCCATTTTGAAAGCGGAACTCGCGTTACTGTTGAGGCACTCTCTGCTACACATACACGCACAATACGAATAGGAAATAAAGTTCACTTTCAGTTATTTTAAAAATTACTTTTTGATTTTCTTAACATTTTTTAGTTGCATCCTAGCAGAGTTTACTCCCTTGGCGTGAATGATTTCGGTTGGCGATAATTGTGGCTTGTGCCAATCTTGATAACCCTACTTCGATACTCTAGATATGGTAAACCAAACTATTTTTGGAAATTTGTTCTGGTTTGGCACTTTTTTCATTTTGTCGGCAAGGGTGTGGGTTCTCCTAGGACTTTACCAAATTTTCATTTTAACTTTGGGAGTACTATTTTCATGTTGTGATTTTTAGAGTAAAAATTGGATTAATAATATAGTTCTATCATACATTTTTCCATTCTTTTCCATGAAATATTTATCAAATTATATTTGATTCTCAAACGAATAAATCGGGAATAACATTTCTCTATTCATCCTTTTTTATAATCTGGTATTTATCCATTGATAAAAATTGATTAAAAATATTTGTTTGATTACTTTAGAATTTATATTTCACAAAGAAGCAAATTGTTTATCTCCTATGTTTACCTTAAATTATTTAACAGTTCAATTTTTTAAGTAATATTGATATTGTATTTCAAATTTTAAGAAAATTCTAATAATTTCGTATGCACATTTCTAATTATTAAAAGGACAATTGAATTGTCTGTACGAGTATAATGATATTTTAATAATAGATAATATTTTTGGTTGCTTTCACCTTCAACTATTCTATCTTGTTGAAATATTAATTAAAGATTTAAGAAATAAAAACTCCCATTTGCAAGTTAATATAATACAGTTTAGAAAACATTTCTTGATAAATTTAATTATTATACTGATTAATTTAATTTTTGTTAATTAAAAAATATGTTTTTATTGTAGCATTGAATAAGAGAAAGATTAGATTTTTCTGTTTAATTTTTTCATTTGAAATGCTTAATGATAATTCTGAACCAGAAGAAACATTAAACCTTGAGAATAAATTGAATTACGAATAAAAACAATAACATTATCCAAACAACAAATAATTTAATTCAAATACGAAATAAACATTTCTCTTTACGTCCAACGACAAGGTGCATGACATACAAAAGTAGAAAATTACAATCATATAAGAAATTATCAAAAACTCATTAACCGACAGTCGTTTAAATAAGTATCGCAATTTCTAATAAAGAAACAATCATAAAAAAATTTTCTAATGTGTGTCGAGATATAAATATTATAAAGTATCTATAGCTTCAAAATATATTAACTACTATAATTGAGTAGAATTATAGACTTAGTTCAGTACATGTTTAAACTAAATTTATTTATTAAATATGCTTATAAAACTTAACTAATAAATTTAAATTAAGTGTAAAATGTATAATTTGAATGTATTAAAAATATGAGATTTTTAAATAATAAAAATTATATTATTATTGAAATATCTTATGAAGTTTGATACACTACGATTAGTGGATCGACAAAATATATCAATGCAGTTAAAATTATGACAGATAAATAAAAGAATTTTCCGTATCTATCAATAATTTATGCCCTTTATAAGAAATTTTAAAATGTATAAAAGGAGACAAAATTTATAAGGGATTTAAATTTTTGGCTACAAGCTCTTGTAAGCATTAATTAATTTTAAAAGAATCATTTTAGGCATAGTAACAAAAATGTGAAATAATAATTTTAAATAAAGAAATTCTTTTCATTGATATAATATTCCTGAAGAATTTAAGATTAAATCTTTTATAATGCCGACCGATGGCTGAGTGGTTAGCGTCCCTGACTTCTGAGCTATCGGTCTTGGATTCGAATCCCGGTTCAGGCATGGATGTTACACTCTCTCTTTTGTTCTCTTTATGTTTCTCTGTCCTTTCTTCTGTGATGAAGTATGAATGTGGGCCACCCTATAAACGGGTTTGTGGTAGTATGTCGTGAGTAACGCTACTGTCCTCCGTGACTTGGTTCACAGGTGCCCGCTGGGTAACGACAAATGAGTAGCAGTTTGTGGCCTTGTTGTGGCATAGGGTTCGTCATCCAAGTGTGCCCACCGCTGGAAAAAAATTTATAATGAGTTCTTAAACATTTATTATTTAATTATGTGATCTTTTTATTTCTTATATATACAGTAATCCCACCCTATAACACGGTACTCTATTAAACGCGATTGCATGTCTCTCGAATGACACATATTTCCACCCCCCCCCCATATATGGCGTTGATTCCCCAGATTATATATCTGTACTAAGAAATTTATAATGATTTGTGCACAGTTCACAATCAATTTCGCGTACGTTTACACTTTGTGTCAATTGCGCTCTTATAAAATTAAATTATGTCATTGACCTTTGAATATTCTGCTAAAAAAAGATGCCAATGGAACGTTGTACCAGATATAAGCTTCTTCAGCGAATAAGCATATAATAAAAATGTTTTTGGAATTATTTAATTTATTTAAAGTTAACTCTTTTATTTTAGTTACATTTGAGTAAGTTTCTTTTATATAAAATGTTCTTAATTTTATAAAATGCACACATTTCGTTCATAACATACTTTTTCCTTAATATTCGATTTAAACCCCATTTAAAGAGAAAAATTAAATATGAATTATTAGTACATTTCGCATTATACAGGGTCATATGAGTGCGTTTTAGAAAAATGTTTGTATAACTATTTTTCCTATAACGCAGAACTATATAATGTAACGTGTTATAGGGGGATTATTGTAAAAAATAGATGTTGTTGTTGTCGTGAGCCAGCTAGGCTGGCAATATGGGGTGCGCTGTTCCATTTTTCCAACTGAACCATATTTGGTGTGGAGTCCTACTTCATCAGTACACACATGCTATAGGAACCCGTTCATAGGGTAGGCAACCATTCCCACCTCATTCATACAAGGAAGGGACAAAGACAGGATAGATAGAGAGAATGTACAACCATGCCCGAACCGGGATTCGAACCCAGGACTTCCTTATCCGCAGTTAGGCAGACTGACCACTAGACAAAATGGTCGGCACTGTAATAGATATTTTTTAATTATAATATTTAAAATTTCAGTCTGCTTAGCTTCTTAAATTAGTTTAAACTATCGTTTAAAGTTAACTCTTTTTTATAGTTACATTTGAGTAAGTTTCTTTTATATAAAATGTTCTTAATTTTATAAAATGCACACATTTCGTTCATAACATTGCAACATAACATTGTTGATTTCAAGACTAAAATATATAGGTTAATGTCTTTTGATATCATGATGAATGATTCACAATAGTTTCCAAATTCAATTTGTTCATGTAAATAAAATATTGTTTTGTACTTTTTAGAAATTCATAAGTGCCTTAAAACCTGCTGAGAATTGGGGTCCAACTGATCCTGCACTAAATGCTGGTTGGAAAGCAATGAAAAATCCAGATTTGCAGATGAAGTTTCCAGTCAATCTTGCTTCCACTGTACCACCAGCATATGACAACCAGACTTTTAGCGAAGATGTATTCTGAAGTTGTGTACCTAAATTCATAAAATCAAAAGTGCATTTGCTTTTTGTTTTTGTAGCAAAGAATAATCATATCATCTGAATATTTCGGCATTATTTTCTATCACTTAATTGAAATCACATTTTATTTATTTTGTGATTTTGTAAAAAATACATTTTTTTTACAAAAAATTATTTGGCGTGTTTTATTTTATTATGTTGTTTGTGTTTTTTATAAAATCTATTCTCTTTCAATTTGAACTTTCAAATGTGCGTTAATTCACAACACATAATTATTCGTCCAAAGCATGAGTATTTTTTTAATGAATTTTATTTAAAATCTTTACATTTTTACGCAAAAATATTGTGAGGTAATTAAGCAAAATATTTCATTTCATTAAGTATGCATTTACATTTTTAAATAGTCGCATTGAATAAAAATACTTAAATTAGCAGTTCAAAACAAAATTTTCAAAAGATGGTTTAAGAAAAACTAATATTTTTTGTAAAATTAAGTTAAAACATAGAATGCACAGTTAAATTTGAAAGAAAAAAGTACAAATATCTAATAATTAAGTGTTAGAAGTAATCTAAGAATCAAATTCGCAATTTTTATGTATTATTGTAATTTGTATGTATTTAAATATATTATTGGAAAAAATTTATGTTAAACACAAAGTCTCATAATCTTAAGTAATTATATAGTAATTTGAAGATGTGAGATTGTTATTAGCTATATCATATATGTGTAGTAATAGAAAATAAAAAACATTATTCTTCATAATTATTCGAATGCAAATTTTTTAGTAAATTATTTGAACAGTACATTTTAAAAAATGAAGTATTAAGAATGCGTTGTGTTATGTAAACATGTATCATGGTATTTCTTAATGGAACACCGACCCACCCGAAGGTATGCGGTGAGTGAACGTCGTTGCGTAATCCAGTCAAGAGATGCACCACAAGACCAAAGCCAAGGTTCAGGTGGTCGCAAAGGTCAAATGACCGAAAGAACTCCCAGCAAGTGATGGGGTGACCCAAACCACTATAAGAAAAGGCTCAAAGTGATGGGGCGAGAGAGACGTTCATTGGAACTCGCTCTGACTGGAAGATGGGGGCCAATTTGGCCTATAAAAATTAAATACAGACAAGGTTACAAAACAGTATGATGCAAGATAAAATACAAACAAGGTTACAATACAGTATGATACCAGATTAAATACAGATAAGAAATTTTACATATGTACAGAGAACAGAAGAGGTGGAGCCAGCCAGTGAATTGGTAGTGCATCTCTTGCAGTAGAATCTCCTGGATCCCCTTCCGGAAGCCTTTGTTGGAGAGGAATTGTGGAGCTCTATCAGCTCTGGCAGAACTTGGGAAATGGCGTGTCCTGACATCAGCGTAGTGCTCACAGTCGAATATGAGGTGATTGACGTCTTGAGTCTCTCCATCATGTGGGCAGATGTCATCTTGTCCATGGAATCGTCTTCTATAGGTTCCAAAGGAACCATGACCGGTGAGGAACTGGTTAAAGTAGAAGTCTGCAGAGATTCTTTTTCTAGATACTTTAGGAAAGAATGAGTAGAGTCTCCTGGTCTTGGTGGAGCACTCCCAGAGATGTTGCCATCTGTGCAGTTCGTCTATATTGGTAAGGGTGATAATCTGTTGCCTGCTGAGTCGGACTGTGATTCCAATATCCTCATTTGTGGTTGCGTCTTTGGTGGCTTTATCCGCTTCGGATGCCTACATGTGCTTTTACCCAGTGAAATATAAAAGTTTGGGGGGTTGTTCGTGAGAATCTCCCTAATGTCGCTGATGACGTCACTATTGATGACTGTAGCAGAGAGGGCCTAAAGCACAGATTTAGAGTCTGTGTGGATGTGGCAGACCGGAACATTATGTTCCAGAACGTATTTCATGGTAAGAAGAATGGCAGAAGCTTCCGCTTCGAATACCGTTGCGTCATCATTCAGTCGGACTTTGGTGCTCCAGATCACAACTTCGTTGCAAAGAATAATGGAGGCACATCCTACTCTGTTGACAATCTTGGAGCCATCGGTGTAAGCAAAATGGTCAAGATGGTTAGGAATGGGCGACCATTCCACTTGTCTATGAGTCCAGGGAGGATCATTCCTCAAAGTACGAGTCCATGCTTTCTTGGAACGCCAGTTTCTTTCGCTAACACTAATAGTCGAACCATAATTCCACAGCTCGAATCGTTTCTTATAAGAATCTGCCTTCAGATGCAGAGGAGGGCAGCCAACAAAGACTTGAAGGGCATCAGTAGAGGTGGTTCTATAAGACTTGGTGATCTTAAGTAGAGCAATTCTCTGTATTTGTTGCAACTTACCATTGATGCGGACTGTGTCCTGGTACCACACCTGGCAACCATACAGGATTATGCTCTCAACAACACAGGTATATGTCAGTTTGAGAATCTCTGGTTTATGTCCCCATGTGGCTCTAGTGACTCGGGCAAGTTTGTTTTACAAATTGTTTATTCTTTCCTTGATCCAGTTCAAGTGCGGGAACCAGCTCAGTTTGGGATCTAGGAGGATTCCTGGATATTTCATTTCAGAGGTATGGGAGATTCTGTGACCAAAAATGGTAATGCCAGGTCTCCTGGTGATGTCCCTGTGTGAAACAAATATAGTATAATTGCACTTATTGAGACTAAGTTGAAGTCTAAACTCCCTGGTCCAGTCTTCCACTATTTTCATAGGTTTTATCACCATTTTAGAGAACTTAAAGTAGGACTTTGAATGGAGGAGAATTGCCACGTCATCAGCAAATGCCTGACAGTAAACATCCATTCCAAAGTCCTGAATGAGCAGTTCATTGGCAATAAGGAGCCATAAAAAGGGTCACAGACTAGAGTCCTGAGGGACGCCGATATTTTAGGAGTTTTGCTTCTTTGATTCATCAAGATAGGCTCTATTCTTAAGGAAAGAGCAAACTAATCTGTAAAGATTTGCTGGGGTATTATACCTTCTGAGGATTTGAAGGATGTCATTCCATCTAACGCTGTTAAATGTCCCTTTGATGTCCAATGAGACCATGCAAGTAAAGATTTTGCGCTGTCTGTGATCCTGGATCCTGTTCACTATTTCTCGGAGTGCGTTGTTAGTGATTTTCCCCTCTGGAAACCGAACTGGAACCTACTAAGAAACAGGCTGGAGGAGAAGTGGTAGCTCAATCGTCTCATCACAAGCTTATCCAGAATCTTGCCCCACACAGACAACAAGCAAATGGGTCAGTAGGAGTCTCTGGATTTCAGATCCTTACCCTCCTTTGGGATGAGAATAACTTTGGCTATTTTCCAAAACTTGGGGAAGGTGTTAAGTTCTAGACAGGCATTAAGTACTTTCAAGAACCAGGATTTGTTGTTTCGGAAAAGTTCAGTGTAGACATCTAAGCATATATTGTTGAAATCAGGAGCCTTGTTGGGATCCATTTCCTTGATGGCGGCTTCCACCTCATACTCAGTGAAGGGAGGATCATTGAGATTTGAGTCATAGTCATTGTCTTCGTCAATACGTTCATCAATTGTGGGAAAGTGGTGCTTCAAAATAGCGTTGATGGATGCAGTGGCATCAGGGGCTTCTTCACCGTGGTCGAGCAGAACCAGGGTAGTGACTGCCGGACGTTTGAGCTTTTCCCTAATAATTTTATAATGTCCGCCAAAGGCATTCGAGTTGGAAACGGAGCTAAGGTACTCCCTAAAGGCCTTCTGCTTGTGGTCAAGTATATTTTTCCTGTATTTTGAGGCAGCTAATTTGAAATCAATCTTTTTGGATTTCCGAATGTCTGGATCAGCTTCCGTCTGGAATCTTCTACGAAGTGCTCTGACTTTATTGCAATCGACCATTAGTTCCTGAGTCCACCAATAGTTGCTGCACTGGCATTTAGTATCATGCTTCTTCTTATGCTGTCTGCAAAATTCCAGGAGTCTGGATTCAACCCTTGGGATTAGATCATCAACATCTGTGTTCTTAGTGATAGGTAATTCTTCTGTAAAACTGGATAGGTTAGGGGAAAATTTCTCCCAGTCCAAAGTTCGGGAGTTCCATCTCTTGTTTGAATTATATGGGACTTTTTCAAGTCCAAAGAACAAGTCATGAGGTTGTGGTCACTTGCAGTAAAGTTGTCACTAATAGTCCAGTCTCTGATTTCATCGTCATCCAGATTTCTAGTAAGAAGCAAATCGATCCAGCTGTTGCCTATGGTGCTGGAGAAACTTGGTTTGCTGTTTTCGTCATTTTCAACCACCAGGTTGTCTCTTGCGCAGAAGTCCATGAATATTTCACCTCTTTGGTTACTTGGTCTAGGGCTCCAAGTTGAGGACTTTGCATTAAAATCGCCAAAGATTAGCCCCTTCTCCGAGGAATGTCTGGCCAGTTGAGCTTCAAGTGGTTCAAGCGAATCCCGGATTCTTCTGGATGGAGGGCTGTAAATAGAACAGATGAAAAGTTCGAAATTTTTTACTTTAAATTTGACGATGACAATTTCGCTGTCCACCAAGACTGGGCTGATCAGTAATGATTTCTTGGCAACCACAGTCGCCTGAAGATCAGGAGAAGCAATGATGAAATAATCGAGAGGAAAACCAGTGATGTTTTTTTTTTTGGTATGTATACGGGTCATTGATTGATGCAATGTCAACGTTGAGGGATTTAATGTCTTGAACGAACTATGTATCATGGTATAATATGATTCCATAAAAAGAAATTATACCTTCAAAAAACGCTATGTTGTAAGGCTATCTGTGGCTTATAGTAAATACCTCCTTTCTGTAATATTGAAATTCTGACTAAAGGGAACATGTTTTGATTAGAGTTGTAGTTTCTCGATTTGTTCTTAATATTTTATAAAATTTTGCACCAAAAATAACTAATAGCTTAATGTGCAATATTAAAATGACACATCAAAATACAAATTACGATATTTTACGTAACTTAAATGGCAAAAATTGCAATTCCAAATGATTAAATGAAATACGAAGAAATCAGTAAATGCAAATAATAGTTTCATAAACAGAAATTTGAGGCACTTTTAATGACTTTCAAATTCATTCTGATAGAAACACAAAGTTCGATAATATTTTTCGTTAAATGAACCATGATAATATTAGATAGTAATTTTGGAAACATGAATACACCAGATAGAATATAATACTTTCATTTTTGGCAATGGAAATACATTCTTGTTTAAAAATAATTGCTAGAGAAACATCACCACTATAAACATAATTGCTTGTAATTATTGGTTGAATGTTTCTGCCATCAGTTACATGGTTTAAAATTGCGATTGAAGTCTTTAGCGGTACATTTAGCTATTTTTCAGTTTATTTTAAAGTTATTTCCTTTAGTTTAAAGCTTATGATAATCCACTCATGCAATTTATTATAAGTTAATACTGAGAGACATTATAATGACTAATTTTGTAGATTTTTTGTCTTAGGACGATTAAAACTAAAAACATATTAACAAATATTTGTTCGATTTCGCTTTGTGGTATCACTGTTTTGCATATTATAATTGTGTATTCATCAAGTTTTAATTAATGTGACTGTTCTAATACTTTACATTAAAACGAGTTTTCACTATATTAATACTTTTTTCTTATTAAATGTAAAATAAATCGTGTGGGGTAAAAAAGTATAAAATTTAAACAAAAAAAAGAGAACTCATCAATAAAAATGAATCAAACTAACCAGCAATTAAGAAGCCGGTTAATAATTGGAAAGAATTATTCATTCAATGTATGACACATTTACATTGAGATTGAATAAAACAAATTTAATATTCAGCATTTGTTCTCAAAATTGGAACAAAAACTAAATATTTAAAAATATGTTGATTGAAGTGTTTTTGACAACATAAAATGCATTATTTGCGTTGAAACCCATTAAGTACAAGTAAAAGTTTAATTCTATTCATCCATATATATTATATAAACATATTTCAAACTGAAGAATATCAATTATGATATTTTTAGTCAGTAGTCTTAGATAAAAAATGAATTCATTCTAATTGCAAAAAATTAATTGTTTACGAAACATTCCTGCTACACACACACACACACATATATATATGTATGTATGTATGTATATGTATATATATATATATATATATATATATATATATATATACACGATTTCGTTTACATATTCTTATAAGTAATATTTTAATAAAATTAAAATGTTACTTTAAAGTAAGTATTTAAATAAAATTTAATGAGAATGATGTGATTATGAATTTCATTTATTTTTAGGCTCCATTTAAAAAATTTTCTTTATTAATATTTATAATACTTTTTATTCATATAAATGTATTTGTCTAATAGAATAAAATTAGTAATCATGCTTGCAATCTTTTTTAATAATTGTCTCAAAAAGTTTTAAATGATAATGAGAAAAAAACAGCTTTATCTTTTATATTTGAAGATTTATTAAAGGAAAAATATTTATTTAGAAATTTCTTACCAATATAAAGCTTAAAAATTCCTTATTAAACAATTCTCAAGATCTGTGAAAGTATTATGATTACATGTTATTGAACATTTTCTGAACATAAATTACTTTTTATAACAGTGGAAAATAAAATACCAAAACTGTTTAATACGTATTAAATTAAATAAACGTAAATCAAAAATAAATTATTGATTAAAATTTTACTCACATCAAATGAATCATTTTTGGTATGAAATAGCATTTAAATATTGAGATTATAGGTCTTTAAAATTGCATTTATGAATACTACACTAGCTTCTCATTTATAATCAAATATGTGGCTTAAAAATAAAGTTTAAATAATACGGTTTATAAGCAAAAAGTTTGTAATTTTTACATTTTTATTTTGTTTTCTTTAACATAAAATAATATTTCTGAAAATGGATTTTAATAAAATTATGCATATATATATATATATATATATATATATATATATATATATATATATATATATATATATATATATATATATATATATATATATATATATATATATATATATATATATATATATATATATATATATATATATATATATATATATATATATATATATATATATATATATGCATA
The DNA here is from genome assembly GCA_037975125.1 of Latrodectus hesperus. NCBI lineage: Eukaryota > Metazoa > Arthropoda > Arachnida > Araneae > Theridiidae > Latrodectus > Latrodectus hesperus. The sequence goes on from CM075852.1 coordinate 25,227,838, forward strand.
TATATATATATATATATATATATATATATATATATATATATATATATATATATATATATATATATATATATATATATATATATATATATATATATATATATATATATATATATATGTGTATATATATATATATATATATATATATACATATGTGTATGTATATATATATATGTATATATATATATATATATATATATATATATATATATATATATATATATATATATATATATATATATATATATATATATATATATATATATATATATATATATATATATATATATATATATATATATATATATATATATATATTCACATGCATAAACACACATATATATATATGAAGAGATTCATTTTTACTGCTATAGTCATTAAGTACGAAAATTAAATTTTAAAACTGCTCTAAGTGTTCTAACCTTTATCTGTTCTAAGTAAATAAATATGAGTTAAATGGAAACGGATGTAGAAATAACTCCTTCAATTCAGTTGCTACTATTGAATAAATATTGATACACTTCCATGGGAAGCGCTTTTTTTGATAAGGAAAATAAAGGATATGATAACAGAATTACCAGAAAAAATACGTCATTTTTAGCAGTTTCAATTTTTACCTGTAACACACGAGTGGAAATATTCCTACTAATAACTCGTTCACATTCCATATGAATCCGTATCAGAAAAATTATCTTCTGATGACGAATAAAAATAAAATGTTTAGAGAAAGAGTTGAAGGTGTCAGGACAATAGTGAAAATATTCATTTCACTCTTCATATCTCAAAATAATTTTGGAATTTCAAACAAAAGCAGAAGGAACCTTATCATTTCTTTTTTAAGATCGTCAACTCTCAATTGGTTACGTACGCGCCATTTTGTAAAGTAAAAATTGATTAGACGAACAATAGAATTTAAACTTCACTTTGTTTTAATTGACAAGTATTATCTAAATTCTCTTTCTGTTCTATTTTATTTCAGTAAAAGGTGTAGTAGAATTGATAATATGACTGTAAAGTAATTTTAATACGCCTCAAATTTTACAATTTTTCTTAAACTTTTAAACTATTATTATTAAATATTTAATCCTTTTCATAACATTTTCATCATGGATGAAGAGGTAGGCATTGATTGTTTATTTTCTTACTATAAATTGTGCCATTAGCAAATATTATATTTATATTTATAGATAAAAAAATATTAAAAATTTTGATTTTATTACAAATATTCAAAAAAAAAATTATTTTTAAATTTTGCTAATTATTTTACAGAAATTAAAAATAATTAATTAATCTGGAATGTGGCGCCTCCATAAATGTGTGTTTCTTACTCTATGTAAATGTTGTGTTTTTTATAAATTTTACATGATTACATTTAAAAGTCTTTGCTTAAAAATATCCAAAAATATTTGTACTTGTGTGATAATATTGATAAATATTTTAAGTAAAATCAAAGGATATTTTTAAAAATTATGAAGAGCAAATATAAATTTAATCATTCTTTGAAGAAGAATCACGATAAAAAATTTTCATATTGTTGACATTATTAATTTTTCAATAATAGCAGTTTTTAATGGAATTTATATTGTTATCTTTATGTGACGAAATATAGATAATTTATTTTATTTATTTGTTTTTTATGATGTTTTCCTTAAATTAATTATTCTGATAAATTACAAATTTTTTATTCTTTTAATGCAAAATGAAAAACATAATAGAGTGAAATTACATTTTAGTAAACGTTTCCAAATAAAAATTTATTCGTTGTCTTAAAATTAAAGTGTTATTTTTATATGTATGCATATTTTAAATACATGTATCTATGAAGCTAAATACAATGATTATTTCAAAATCATTTTTTAAACAACAGATATCTTTATCTAATTTCCTGTTTTGTGTCCCCATGATATAACTTATGAATACAATTAGATAAAAAAAAACTTCATTATTTAAATTCATTAAAAATATTTTTACTTATTTTTGAGCCAAAAATATTTTTTTTATTTTTACTGTTGAAATACAGAAAAATTATCAATTGTATGCTTGTTGAAAAAATTCTTCAAAATTTTAAAGGAAATAAGTTAGCATTTATACTATTTTGTTGAACAATAAGATAAAATTATTTCAATTTATTAACACATCATCCTAACCAGAGCAGTATTACTGCAAAATATCACACAAAAAGTGAAAATATGTTATAATTGAATGAAGTTTAAAACTGATTTCAAAATTAATACGCAAACGTAACTTAACTGGAAATATAAATTAAAATGATATTTTATTCATCTTTTTTATTAATTAGATCTTTTATTTGTCTTATGTTCCTAACGAAATTTTACAAAAAAGTCATTATTTTTATTTTATTATATAGAGATACAAGAAACACATAATAAAAATGTGACTCAAAAAATATAAAAAATCTTCAAATCACAGGTGTTTAATGTAATTTGAATATGTGATTCTAAATAGGGAAGATATCTCTTTGAACACTAAAACTTAATAAATAAAATGCATTTTTATGGATTACAACGTAAAATATTGTTTCAAAAACCGGTAAAATGAATGTGCAATGTAGTCTGTACGCTTATTGGCCTTAAACTCCCACAAAAAGTGAGCAAGAATGATTTCTAATCTAGATAATATAGGAATATTGTAATATAGTATATATTTACAGATTTTATTCACAATTTAAAATTATGTCAATAAGCACTTTTGTTAATAATTGTTAAAAAAAGTACATGGTTGAATATTTTTTGCCAAATATTTAAGTGAAATCATCCATTCAATGATATTTGTGTAGAGCAAGATAAAATTTTATAATATTTTTTATATGAATCGCTTTTGAAAATATACCCGTCAAACATTAGAAAGAATTTGCTTGCGCAACATTTTCTCTTTTGGCAAGAACTAAGCAAAACTAAACATTAATAAGCATATTCTTTGATTATGATTAAAATTTGTAATTCGTGATTTTGGATGAAAAATTAGATATCAATACTGATAGTTAGATAATGGTTACTATTTTTAGCTCATAAATGAGTCAGCTTAACAGAATGTCTTTAATAGTTTCTGAATTCTAGAATATTTTTGTTTTTATTTGAATTTTTTTGAATTTTAAAATAGGACAATAAGTACCATTGACAACTTTGAAACCGCGTAATTATCATACCAGATGTAGGGTTCTTCTTCTTCATTGGCCTGACAGCCAAGGGTGGGCCTTTGCCTTCCTCAGAAGTGCATACCAGGACCCCCTATTTTTGGATAAGGTCATCCAGTTTGTCACTTTTAGTGTTTTTAGGTCGTTTTCAAGGCAGTCACGCCATCGGAGTTTCGGTCGTCCTCTTCTTCTGGTGCCAATGGGGCGAGCCAAGAAAATTTTTCTTGTCACCCGATTGTCGTTCATCCGGCTCAAATGTCTTGCCCATTTTAATCTCTGTATTAAGATAAATTTAACAATACCTGGTTTCTTATATAGTTTATAGAGCTCAGAATTAGTTCTTCTTCGCCATGTATTTTCACATTTTATTTCACCAAAGATGCTTCTTAAAGTTTTTCTTTCGAAAATGGTGATAGTTTCTTTGTCAGATGTAGGATTACCTATGAAATAAAATAATTATTTATTTACGATTGTAATTGTGACTGGAAAGTCAACGTTTGTCACTATTTTAGGAAATATAAGTGCCAGTAATAGCTTAGAAATAAGTTTTGAAAATAAGAAAAAGCCACAAATTCATTTAATTCGATTAATGCTCATACAATAATGCATAAATAGCGTTTTTTTTTTAAAAATAGGAGTATACTTCCCTTATATATAATTTTAATTTATTTTTTTACGTACTATCATATGGAAGTTAGGTAGTTTATCATGAAAATGTTTTGCCCTTAGAATTTTTCTAAATAGTTTTGAAACGTAAATGAGAATTATTATATAGTAGAACTTCAATCATCTGAGCTCCGTCTATCCAAATTGCTTTCAGAATATCAGAAAATAAATTAGATTAAAGAAGACGAAGTAAATGAAAAAAAGGGAAAAGTTCAAGAAAAGCTAAGCTAACGAAGAAGATGAGAATGGGGGAGAGAGTGAGAGAAAATTTATCGCCTAAGGAATTCTGAAACATTCTTTTGAAAATTCCTGGTTGCTCAGAAGTTAGTGCTGAAGATGTAGGAGAATGGATTATGAGTCAGAAACTGGATTTTAAACTGCAAATGATGGTTAAATTATTGAAAGAGTCGAGGAAGAAGATATCCTTAATGTCCAAGTTGAAGAAGAGACGGGACTATTAGCAGCTAGTGAAGCATTAGCGGGCTTTGAAGTGAATGGAGTGTCAGCCCGAGTGTGACTACCTGCAAATTCTCACTGTCAAGCGAATGCTAGACTTAGCTGCCCGAAAACGGACGAAGGCAGTGAAACAGCTTACTCTGATCAAGGTGTTCAGCAAGCAATGACTTTTTCATTTACACCATTATGCATGTATACAGTATTAATTTACAACTTTTGAAAGTATATGAACATGTAAAGGTGTTGCCTTTTCATTTAATTGATTAAAAATACCTTTTATGTAAAGTTATGCAGTTATCTCTAAAATTTTCAACATACAATGCTTAAAATGTACCCAGTTTTTTCCAATTAACAGAATTTTTGATTATCTGAATGGGATCTGGTCCCAATTGATTCGGATACCTGGAGTTCTATTGTATTTGCAATTTGGGTATAAAACTGTTTTCTTTACATAAATTTACTTAAAAGTCCCACTTATAAAATTTCATCATGTAGGTGGATATTTCAAACATAAACATTCTCAATAAAGTTTTTATATAATTCTTGATTTTTTTAAATTTTTATTTGAAATTATTTTACAATATAAATAATAGGATCCACAATGTCCTAGTGGTGGGACACAGCACTTCAAAGTGACAGACTGTGTGTCCAATTTTAGCACCTGTTGAATAATCAGAAATAGATGTATTTCTGCATGATTGTCTGTCGGAGTGGGTGCTTGGGAGTTTTCTGCGTCACGTGAATATGCTCACTCTATGAAAAGTCCTCCCGACAGACAGTTACATGGTGTTAAAATCTCTTACAACAGCCTTAATCTGTCAAATAGTCCTCAACGAGGTGTTAAATAAATGAATAATTCTCTTAAAATACTTAAAATTAACATGAATTTAAAAATTCACAGATTCTAATTCGTAAAAATTAAGGAAAATTGCATGAATTTAAAAACTTTCTTATATAATATATGTGAGAGTTTTTCTAAAGAAACGTATTTCCAGAAAAAAAGGAATAATAACAATAAAATTTCTTAAAAAATTTCTTTCTACAGAAATTTAAATTTTTATGCCTTTTAATAAACTTTAACTCCAAATTCAATATATTAAATAATTGAGTTTAGATATAGTACACAAATTCTGTTTATTCTACAATACAATGATTTCAAAATCAAAAAAGATTATTTTACTATAAAATGGAAATAATAAATTAAAAAGTTATTCAGAATAAATTCATGTAAGGAAATGTATAATATTGTATAGAAACTAATACTGCATGGAACCACATAAACAGTATAATCAAGATGACATTTTGAAATATTTCTTTAAAAAAAGATATATGCCAGATTGAATATACAGTAAATGATGAAAAGATCAGGACATGCAGAAATAGAAACTTATCAGTTTATTTTTCAAAACATTACCAGAATATATTTTCAGCAATTCTTTTAAAGTATAATCACAAAAGATATTTTCATGAGAACTATCTGTTTGACAAACATTGTTATTTGAAATTCAAATTTGCAGATATTTCTCCTTTTAATAATGAAATGCTTCACGTAGTTGTTTATCATATTGAAATTATATTTACTATAAGAATAAATACATGGATGATTCGGAAGAAATTATTTCATTTTATAATTTATACAAACTAATGTGATATATTTTTTTATCTTAAAATACACATATAGAGAAAAAGTATATTCGCATAATTTAGAGACTTCACGAATAATATTAGAAATAATATTAATTTTAATATGAAAAGCTAAATAATTTTTAAATTTATTTCTAAGATATATTTTCCATTATTAATATTTATAAATTTTCCAATTTATTTAAACAAAATATTTTTGCAGTTTATTTTGTTGATTAAATATTAATATTTGACATGCACACATGGTATAATGATCCAGTTTTTATTTTCAGAACAATAAATTTATATATTATTTCCACGAATGTTTTCAAAGATTTATATTAATATATAAATCTTTGTGTGAAAATATTGAAAATATGAAAAATATGCTACCAATACTAGATTTATAAATTATTGCACCAATATTTTCAAAAATGTTTTAAATTGGATAAAGGATCATATTAAATGTTTTTAAATTTAAAATTTTTATTCTGTATTTGTTATGATATTTAAATTTGTACGGGTCTCAATCCCTGTTTTGTAAAGTATGATGTATTGTCTAATTATTATACGAATAGTTTGGTCATTTGAGAAGAATGCTTTTTATTAAGTTATTCTTTATTAAGAATAGACAATGAAAAAGCAAATTACTAAAAATTATCTCTAGATTTTACCAATTTCCTATAATTGGAATATGAAAAAAAAATACATAAAATATTCAAGGTGCTTTTCTGATGTTGTTGTTTACTAATGACACTTGGATAAGAGCCAAGCTCGCTATGCTATGCGAATTAAGTCGATTGGGAGCGTCTTTCGTTTTAATCAAAGCACCATGAAGGTGAAAGTACGACTTTGCTCTACACACATGCCATAGGTACCCGTTTATAGGGAGGGCAACCATTCACACCTCATTCATACAAGGAAAGGACAAAGACAGGATAGATAGAGAGAGAAAGTACATCCATGCCCGAACCGGGATTCGAGCCCAGGACCTCCTTATCCGTAGTCAGGCACGCTGACCACTAGACAAGTTGGTCGGCTCTTTTTCGGATGTTATCTATTTGTTATACATTCAATTATTTATTGTTGTTAAAAAACTACTATGGAAAATCAGCATTATCAGTTGATTTGACCTTGCAAGCTGAAAATGTTCTTGTATATTCTAATCTCAATATAGTGCTGCAGAACCACGTATATGGTCTTCCGTATAGTATATTTTTTTGTTATTAAACTTAGATTTAAGCTCATTATTTAAATTCAAATTGAATGTGTTGTTAAGGACTGTTGAAGAAGATTATTGGATTGCTATCAGAAGTGGAAAAAAGCATTGCACTTATTGTATAAGGACCATGAATGAAATATTGAAATTTGAAATTGACTTCCTTCCCATCACCAAAGAAAAACATTAACTCCTGTGGTCAGCTCTCCAACGAACAATTATCTGTTTCCTTATTTAACTGCCAATAGAGGCCATCAGGAGTCCAAATGATAGAAATAGCAACCCTTTTTACTTAATTCCGTTAGAGAGCGGCATGTTGGACGATTCCATGCAAAGTAAATATTCTTTAGGCCAGCACGATTTTTGGTTTCATACGGGAAGAAAATTGGTATCTTCAGTGTCCATTTGAGGACTTAAGATACATGCATACATAGTGAAGATAAGCCCCTGACTGTATCTTTAGGTTAATGGGTTTGGGCCATCATCAAGTGCCTCGTACTTTTGAACCCCGGTCAGGTGACGAGGTTAAACCTGAGCTGGTACTCTTCTCTCCACATGCACGCAACACCAATGGAAAAAATTTGAGTGTCACATATTAAAGTGGACATGTCCCCAATCCATGGACTTCCAGCAACCCAGTGAGGGAGAGTACGTGGTCACCCTCACAATCACTGCCAGCTGCGAATGATGCTTCACTTTGCTGATCTTAACTAGAAGTTGAGTGAAGCTACTGAGCTATTAGAACTTGGACTTTAAAGTAGTCAGAACTGCGAATCAACTGATGCGGTATGAATTATCATTTAAATTTCACTTAGTTTTATAAAATAATTTATCAACATTATTTGTTCAATCGGTACATTTCGGTATTCCTAAGCATCATTATTTGTCATATGCATATACCTCACGGGAAAGATTTCTGGTGAATTTATGCTTGTTTGTTAAGTGAATTTTTTATTTTAGAGCACAATATTCATGCTTAGAACTGATACAGTTTCCAAAATTTTGTTGGCTCAAAGTTTTAAATATATATATATATATATATATATATATATATATATATATATATATATATATATATATATATATATATATATATATATATATATATATATATATATATATATATATATATATATATATATATATATATATATATATATATATATATCACATGAAATAAGTTATGCTATCAAGGAAGTGTTTACAGGATTTCTCTTCTCTTGTTTTAGTTACTCATTTACTGCTTCAAATCTTTATTATTTTTGAAGCAATATAGGGTCTGTTTGAAAACAAACATTCAGAATATACTCTGTGTGTGTGAGTTTTTCTTATATAATATTTAATTATTTATGGAGTCAGTTGGAGAATTGAGGTTAAATCTTAGAAATATTAGTTTTCTTACAATATTAAAAATTTTTATATACATTCATTTATAAAAACTAAATTTTAGAACAGTAAAAGATCTTGTTGTTATCAGGCGTTTCTAGAAGAAAATTTTGTGAATGAATTTAGAAATAAATGTTAAACCTATTATTATCAAAACCAACTTTTATGATCTATATTAATCTAGTTACTTTTTCTTTGAGGTAAAATTTCTCTGTTATATATCTAATACTATCTACTAAATTCCAATTTTCTTTTGAAGGAATTTAAAATATATTATTCATTAAGGACTTTTGAACAATTGCCCTACATTTATTGTGTGCCCTACGTTTTGTTAAACTGAAAACAGAATTTTATTTAAATAAAAATGGATTTAATTATATCATCTACACTAAAATTGTATTACATCGAAATTGGTGGATACATCAAATGAAATATTTTAGTATGTAGAACACCATTAAATAATACACAAATAATATATTTATTTTTTCTTATAAAGTAAAACTTGTCAAAACCATCTCATAATTATCACACACTAGCTTCTTAAATTGAATTCAGTATTAATTTTCAATTACAAAATATGCTATTAACAATAATAAGATTAAACTAAAAAATATAGGAATAATTACTTTTCTTTTCACACAAAATAACCACATTTTCTCTTTTACTTAAATGATTTATTTCTATTATATATAACACATGATTTTTTATAGTCATCATCCATGCAAATGAGACCAGTTCATATTCCAAGAGCGCACTTAGATCAGCGTTCTCGTTATGATACTTATTCAGCTCCAGAAATCACGATTGAAAGAGTAAGTGCTATTCACTTTACTATATTTACGGTACTTTTCCATTTCGCCGGCGCAAATCTCGCCAAGCGAAAATTAATTGGCGACAACACACAGTATACACATAAAAATTTTTAAATAATGTTATTTTACATACAAAATTTTAAATTTTTAATTGTTGTTCTCGTGTTCACGCTATGCGTGGAATGATGGGTGCCAGAGCCTCAATTTATTTGCTTATTATATTAGATTACAATTCATCAGGTGATGCATATTTCAAAATCTTATTATTTTTTTTAAAAAATATTTTTATGTGAATTTGTTACGATTATTATTTTTTAAGATAAAATTTTAAAATCCGATTTTTTTCCAGAGCGATTTTATGAAATTATTAAATTTGTATACATAGCAACATAGCATAAAATTATGAAATGGAAAAAAAAGAGTCGAAATAAAGTCGTTGACAGTAAAAGGCCGTCACATGTTTTGGAAACGTAGCAGTAAAAGATTACCAGCGGAGATATTCCCTCTAGCGCCGGTTGTATCATTTTTGGCGACTTTATCGCCTGCGCCGGCGAAATGGAAAAGTACCATATTTACTTTACATAAAAGCATTGATTTTCAAGTAAAAGCATAAAAAATTACAGTGATTTATTTTTTAATTTGTTTCTTTTTTTTATATAATTTCTTCAATTACTCTAAAGTAAAATGAGTATTATTTTGTTCCAATTATTATTAATAAGAATGTTGTCCCAGTACCAAAACATTAAATATACAACTTTCGAGTATTAGCAATTATGAATTAAAACTTTAAAAATCACCTCCAAAATTTTACATAAAAATTTTTTTAAAATTCTGTTTATTACAAAGAGAATAATAAAATCGAAAGTTTTTTTTTCCAACGGTGGGCACTTGAAGGTCGAACCCTAAGCCACAACAAGGCCAGAAACTGCTACTCATTTTGTCGTTACCCAGCGGGCACCTGTGAACCAAGTCACGGAGGCGAGTAGCGTTATCCCCGTAATATCACCACAAACCCGTTTATAGGGTGAGCCACATTCATACAACATCACAGAAGAAAGGATAGAGAAACACAGAGAGAACAAAGAAAGAAAGTAACATCCATGTCAGAACCGGGATTCGAACCCAGGACCCACAGCTTAGGAGTCAGGAGCGCTAACCACTCAGCCAACGGTCGGCATAAAATCCAAAGTGAAAGTAAACACTTTTTGAAAAAGTTTTTTAATATTTTCTATAAGTTCTAAATATTAAAAATTGACAGTCTGGGATCAAAATATTTAATTTCCTTGGGAAAATCGATTATTTGCTCCCTCAACATAAAAGTTTTCCATGAGAATCGAATTTCCCCTCTTATTTTATGCCTTAATTTGAAATTATACTCTAGTTATAATAATATAAACTTATAGTATCCAGTTAAAAAGTTGTTTTTTACCCAACATTATAATTGGGAACACGAATGTAAAATTATCTCATCATAATTTATTAATCCCTATTTTATTTAATCAGAAATACGTTGAAATGAAAAATAGAAATTCTATTGTAAAAGTTTAAGCTAATTCGCTTGTTTAATCATTTCAGAAGTAATGTAATAAATTTAAACTGAAGATTTATATTCTTGTAATAATATTCAAAAGCTTCAAAATTGATTAAACTAATTATTGATGAACAGCTTTATAGTAGAAGCACAGTTTTACGTTCAATGTAGAGGTACAGTTTTATGAACAATTTCATTGCATTGTATTTTCTTGTACCCATTGGGCAAAAAGTAATATAAATTTCATTAACTAAACTGGAAATTTATATTACATAAAGTAATGTAAATTTCCAATTCAGTCAGAGCAAATGAAATGAAGCGCGATATGAAATGATCAATACTTAAAACAGGAAAAGGCTAAATTTTGTCCCGTTATTAAGTAACTCCTTTGCATTCAAGAAAAATGCAATTAGAATTGGATGCCAAACTCTTATGATAAACTATTCTATCAAGTAAAAAGAATCAATCCACATCCTTTCCAACTCGCAATTTAAACTAAGCACAATGTAGAGGATAAAAACGGGAACACTATGGAGCCCTGCCAAAACAAGATCTGAGGGAACTAGAGGCCAATAGACTTGTATTTCACCAGTGATCACCTAAGTGGCCTCAAATATGAGCAGGGTCAAAAAACTTTTAGTCTGTGCACAAAATGTAAAGCTGAACAGGCATCCCCTGAGCATATCTTGAGCTGACTTGGAAGAGGCTTTTTCAAAGCCTTTTATGTGTTTGGATTTCCTGGCTGCTTATGGACTTGAGGAGTTGGTTTGATATTGGAATTGGACCATTTGGGATTAGATACAGCAACTCTATGTAAATGAGTGCCACATTTTGGAATGCAAAAATGAAGTCATAGTAGACTATTACACTGACTTAAGTCTTGAGTGTAATTCCTGTACACTATTATCTGTTATGAACTGTAAATGATAATAACAATAACATATATATTAATGAAGTTCTGATGCTTAAAAAGGTTTCTTGCTAGGTATTCCTGGAGTTGTCTTCCAAATAGGTAAGTAATGGCCAACCATGCGTTGCGAAGAATGTTTAAGAGACTTTTTCAGAAGCATACATATTGCTTCGTTTTTGCCTGCGAAATAACGCCTATCAAATATTTATTTAATATTACTGCTTGGATTCTTCCCGTTATCCTTTTCTTAAAATTTTAAAGAGGAATTTTGAGTAAACATATGAAAAATATAGAATGATCTTCCTTAGACAAGTATCCAAAATCTAATTGGTTCCTGCCGTGACATGTAGCAGAATAAGTAGTGATAATGAAAGGTATTGATTTCACATACATAATGTAATTTGTTAAGAGAATTTAATCATTTATTCTAACCAGAATTAATTAAATTTAATTATGATTTGACTTTGTAATTTTTATCATCAGAATATATAACTAAAAATTTTTCTTCGGTTTTTCGGATTAAAAATTAAATTTATAATCTTGAAAAAAAATTGTATATATATTAAGAGTAATGAGAAATTTTGTTATGTTTTACAATTTAAAATAAGTTCTTTCTAAAACATTTTGCAGATTTATCAGATGATGGCAAAAAAATTTCAAAAAATGTAAAAGCAATACTTTTTCTCAATTTCGCTATCATAGCATGTCTAATATATTCGATAAGCAGCACAGTTTTTAAGAAAAGAGAGTGGCTTGCGTGCAGTGAAAAATTAATTTCATATTCTATTCATAGAATCACAAGTGTGTGTCTTCAAATTTAAACAATACTTCATATAAGGCTACAAGTATACTCTCTTTCCGATATTAAACCATGTATTTTATGTACAAATCAATATCTGTTCATTAAAAATGAGAAAGGTTATGGTGTTTGAAGAAAACAAAAAATAAAAAGAACAGTAACTATATATTTCGAAGAAAAGATTCTATTAAAAATTTTAGGAAGTTTATTTTTAGCGTAACTATTTATAGCACGTATTCAATCAAATATTTACAGAAAAAAAATTGCTTTTGCAGTTTACTCGGAGCTGAAAACTTCTCAAACAGGTGTTTGAAAAGTTTTACAATTTATTTACATTCAACAGTTTATTTAATTCTGTATACATTCCAGTTATTAAAAACACATTTCAATTTTGAGTAATTCATTTAACAAAGTTAAAAAGGAAATAATTGTCAACATTTAATTGATTTAAAAAAATTGACACAGTTTTCATATTACAAGAAAAATTAAAATTTCACAAAATTCTAGAGATACGTGAGACGAAAAGTAGAAAAATAAAAAATTAGCAAGATTTGAAAATATAAGTCGGCAAGGACTATTTAAATTTTTTCATTTTTTTTTTTCTTCTTTTTTAATTTTATAAGAATTTAATTTGTGACTGAATAATGATAGATAGAAAATTCAGAATAAATATGGATTAAAATTTCTCTTGCTAGTGTTACTCTATTGGACTCCATTTATTGGTTTTTCCGGTTACCATATAACATCACTGGTATAATTTTTTTGTTGATTAATAAACGACATAACTTGTTAAAGAAAATTTCTAACGTTTCTAATTTAAAGATTAAGATTTTACTGCAGCTTTCAAGTTACTAATCAAGAAATCGATTACGATATTCATATTCTTCCTGTGAAAAATTGCGCATAAGTAGTAGAATATTGCCAAGAAGTGTAATCTTTATAAGCCTATATCTTATCCTTATTAATAATTTATGTCTATCATTTCATAAATTAATTTTTAAGCTTTATGCTGGTAACTAATTTCTAAATGAATATTTTTCCTTTAATAAAACTTCCATTCAAATGTAAAAGATAAAGTATTTGAAACCGCAGTTGAAAAAACATTGCAATATTTAGCTGTAAGATACAACTGGACACAACAACAAAATTAAATATAAATGCACATAAATATGTATTTTAAGCAATTTAAACTTAGTATATATATATATATATATATATATAACATTTAGTGCTAAAGTGTTGAATTACCGTTTAGTGACGCATTGATTTCATTAAAATATGACGTCAATAACAACACCCAATTAATTGGCAATTAATTGCTTTGGTGATTTTATTTGGCATCAGGTAAGAAATCATCAAATTTTGCCACATTTGGCTGTTTTTTGGCTCTTGGCAAGTTGTTACCGTAATATTCCTTTTAGTCAATTTTTTTACATATAATGTGCAACAGCGTTATATAAATTTCAATATATTTATCAGTTGTGATAAAACCGAAGAATATTGTATGTTTTCTTGCCGATCAATAAGCTGCTACAGATCTACTGCGAGATAATGTACAAAAATTATCAAAAAAGGGTGACACAAAAAAGGATTTTACCAAAGAAGAATAGATGTAAAATAACTTTATATTTACTTTATGCATTCAGTAAGAAGTGCTTACTTGAAGAAGGACTTGTGGAAATTTGAAGTTATTTCGATATTGAATATCACGCTGAAATCATAACCAAATGTAGCCTTCTTTTGCGACAAAAGGTAATAAAATTTAACTCAAAATATTGCCTGGAAAGTATGTCACAGCAGGTATTCATAAAATGATATCTGAATAGGTAAAATTAATCTAATTGCTTGTACTAGCTGGTGAATGGAAGCGTATTTATCGAACAATTATTGACCAGGCACTTGGTAATATTCACAAATATACTAAATGTACTTTTCAGGAGAAAATTTAAATGTTTTTTGTATTGTGTAAAATCAACATAACATGGAGTTCAGCGTAATGACACCAACAGAAATATCAGGGCTCTATAAAAATTGAGTTTTACTGTGAACATTGCACATACTGTGATAGTGAAAATCACTCACAAGCAACAAACGATATAGACTTGAAGTACGACATAAAATTATTCTAAATTGTTATTTAAAATTTCTAATATGTATAATGAGCAATGAAACTAATATTAATTGCTTCATCTGATACATCATCTCCTAAAATATTCGGATATTTTATGAAGTAAATTTTATAACTAATTAGTCTATTTAGACCAATCAATAATAAAATGTACATATTAAAATTGAAAATCAAGCTTAAGTCTGAATGTTGAAAGTAATTTATTCAAGAAACTCTTACCGTGTTCGTTAATCAATTTTAAACAATTAATAGAATTTACTGAATCTTGTTCGTTTTTCATTAATCAATTAATTTTCTCCAAATAGATAATTGCTAACGTAATAGAATATTTCTATCGTGATTGCCTTATATAGCAATAGCCAAATAGACTCACACCAAATAGACTTGCAATAGCCAATAGACTCACACCAAATAGCACTTGCAATAGCCAAATAGACTCACACCAAATAGACTTGCAATATCCAAATAGACTCGCATCATTTCAGCAATGTATTTATCAAAGATGTTTGCTGCAACTATTTAACCTTTTTGATTAAAAAAAATTATTATTTGGAAAAATTCTAAGAGAAATTTACATAATTTTAAATAATGTTTTCAGTCACTTTTCCAAAACAAAAATTTTAATACAGTAATCATTTTAGTGTCAGACTTCAAAAATTGCATATTCCTTGGATTTTTCGTTAAAAATTGAGAAAATGTTTTTTCAATTTCTCATAAGTTTTTTTTTACTATGCTGCATCATCTTATGTATGAAAATATAATCTATAAATTTGAACAGAAAGTTGTATCGGTAGTTTTTAATTATAAAATACCTTTTCTCATTAGACAGAACCAAAACCTTCAAAAAGTGACAATGTTCCTGAGCGAGGAAAATGGGCTCGGAATATAGAGAGTCTTCTACTTTGTATTTCTATGTCTGTTGGATTGGGAAATGTTTGGAGATTTCCCAATGTTGCCTATAAAAATGGAGGAGGTCAGTATGACATTCTTTTCATCGCTGACATTTTAATTAATTTTAATAGGATAAATTGAAGTTCATTTGAAAATTTTAACTTGTGGTCTTTTAATAAGTTTTCCATTTAAGACTAAATATCGTATGAAATAATAAATTAATTATTAAAATGTATATAATTATGCTAAAATGAATTGTAATTTTTTTGGCATTAGACTAAATAAATTTACAATGAAATACATTTATTAAATCAACGTCAATACAACTTTATTTATCTATTATTTTATTGTTGATGCCTCCAAATCTGTCTAGTGGTCAGCGTGCCTGACTGCGGATAAGGAGGTCCTGGGTTTGAATGCCGGTTCGGGCATGGATGTACTTTCTTTCTCTATCTATCCTGTCTTTGTCCTTTCCTTGTATGAATGAGGTGTGAATGGTTTCCTACCCTACAAACGGGTCTCTATAGCATGTGTGAGGGAGTTGGACTCCACACCTAAAATGGTTCAATTGGAAAAGTGGAGTACCGCACCCTATATTGCCAGCCTAGCTGGTACACGACAACAACAACATTTTATTGTTGGTATTTTAACCATTTGAGAGAGAAATATTCATTTATATATAAGAATATATTAACGATGCAAACTTATGCACTCTAGTACCTATATGGTATTATTTGTTATTCAAATAAATTGAATTTTGGTTTTCGAATATTTTTTTTATTTAGTCAACACATATTTATAATTCAAGATCATGTTATAACATTTTGAAATTCTCTTATTTGTCCTTTTCTTCTTTAAATTATTTCTTATAAATTTGAATAAAATGAATTTTGGTTTTCGAATATTTTTTTCTTTTTATTTAGTCAACACATATTTATAATTCAAGATCATGTTATAACATTTCGAAATTCTCTTTTTTTGTCCTCTTCTCCCTTAAATTATTTCTTATAAATTCAAATAAATTGAATTTTGGTTTTCGAATATTTTTTTCTTTTTATTTAGTCAACACATATTTATAATTGAAGATCATTTTTTAAGATTTCAAAATTCTCTTTTTTTGTCCTCTTCTCCCTTAAATTGTAAGTTTTTTTAAAAAAAATTATTCCAAATGCTCTTTTCACCATTCACTAGAAGACATATTATTTTCTAATGAAAGATATGAAAATAAATAATCACATACATCTATAGTTTGGAATATTGTACAACTTTCTCAAATCCACTTAAAATTATTTTATCAATTTTCATAACACACTCTACACGAAAGCACGCATTTGTATTTGGTATATTATAGATTTATTTTTAACACTTGAATTGGCGAAATATTTATACTCCATTATAAAATAAAGTTAGGAAAATTTTGTGTTAACATTATTTTATATCATTTTACACACTATATCTTTTCTAATTGTATTGCCTTTTAAGGAAAAGATGACTTAACTGGTAACTACTGAGAATCGTATTATATTAAATATTAAGCGAAAACTATTATACTTATTCTTTTATGTTTTGTAGAAACCTAATTATTTTTAAACTTAGATATTTATTTTATAAAAGTAATTACTTTGTAATTAATGACAAGTTATTCAAAGAAAATTTGATGATACCGGAATTTTTTGCAGTCCATAATACATCTAATTTTTTAAACTAGTTTCATTCTTACTCATTTCTCACTTTATCAAAAAAAAACTTAATAATGTAATAGCTCTTTTTGTGTTTTTATAAACTGTTTCATAAATGCTTACTTCCTTTTTTTAAATAGAGTTACAAAACTCCTTAAACAAATCAATTATAATTATGATTAAATATATTTAATTGTTAAATTATTTATTAAATTTTCTGTAAAGTAATTCTAAAATAATTATTCAAGCATTCCCTATACGTGTAGAATATTTATACATTCGCATGTATTTATATATTTTTTAATTTGAAATTGCTTATATTTATGGATTAATCTTATAAGACTATGCTAATAATACACAATTGACTGCATTACAGGTGCTTTCCTCATACCATACTTACTTTTGCTATTAATAATAGGCAGGCCATTATACTATTTAGAACTCATTTTAGGACAGTTCTCAAGTCAAGGTCCAATAAAACTTTGGAGAGTTGTTCCAGCTTTTAAAGGTTAGTTAACATGAATAATTATTTGGGGAAAAATACAAAAAATGCTCTATTTGAATTATATATAGTTATTTATTATATTTTTTTCTTTATTGAACACTGTCGCCTGCCGATTATTAACTCCATTAACAAGTGTTTATTTTAATAACTACTATACATCTAGTATATGTAATTTTGTCTATGAATTTATAAAATTTATTTTTATTCTGTCAGTAAGTTTAGGGTTTTACTGATTAAAGGGTAAAAACTTATTCCTGATTTTCTCATAGAAGTGCAAGCATGGCATTTTTTGCTTTCCTACAGGCCGTGATTGTTTGCCGGCGTATTTGTATCTCGGTTCAAACATTGCCATCCTATATTCTGTCCTTTGTCTAAACAAGATCAAATATTTGTCACTTACCACCTAGATACACGCCTTGACTTGTCTTTTAAATATATACTGTTCAGAGGTCCTGGAAGCCCAGGAAACTAAATATGTCAGAGCCAATTTTCTGGGAATTCGTAATAAAAAATAAAAATTATTTTGAACATTTTTAAAATTTTACATAAAAAAGAGGACAATTATTATCTTTTGTTCTGTTTGCGTGTAAGCGTATGAAACTCAAATAAAATAAAATTTTAAAAAAATAGCTGAAAATGGAAAAAACAGGGAAATAGTAGATTAAATTGTATTCACAAATGTAATTTGTTTTTAATTTATTGTAGATTATCATCAGATTCAAGTGAAGTTGTTAAAGTTAAGTAAACACACATGCCAAACATGTTGAAATATTTTTACTCCTACAACGAATTTCAAAGATCAAAAACGCTCTATATTTAGCTGTATATGTGCGTCATTTGATGCATAAATTGTATAAGAAAAAAATTCTTATAGCTATGTCGAATACAACTTTATCATACTTTCATGATAATTTACCATTGTTCATGTTCTCAAAATAGTTGCAGAAAAATCTAAGTAACTGAAGAATTCCTGGAAAATTTAGAGAAAAAAAATCATTTATATATATATATATATATATATATATATATATATATATATATATATATATATATATATATATATATATATATATATATATATATATATATATATATATATATATATATATATATATATATATATATAGAATCTTTTTGCACATTGGCAAGGAGATTTCAATACTGATGAGATGTATACTCAATGGAAAATTGAACCAATAGTTGTAGTGCATAAATTTGAATATTTTATATGTTTAATTTTAATGCGAAGCATTTTATTTTGGTGATTCATTTCCTTCAAACTTTCAGAATTCCTCTATTAAATAATGTCTCTAAGTATATCATTCGAATGAGTTGGTATAAGAGTTACATGGTATACTATGGAATAGATAAAATCACACGTTGTATACATCAAATTAGATATTTAAAATCAAATTCTGAAGAATATGCTTTAAGATTTGAGGATACTTTGAAATTTAAATATAGATTAAAGAGAAACATTCTAAAATTTAGAAAATAATTTTGGTCATCATAATGTTACTTCTATTTTTTAAAGATGTTTATATAGATATAGAGAATAATTTTAAATCATACAGAAGATGGAAATTAGTTATAAGAAATTCAATTTCTAGCTTTGAAAGTTTTTGTAATTCCAAACAATATTTTCTAAATTGATGTTTTTCAATGAAGGAAATTTCATATTTTAATATTCGTTATTGTTTGGCACTCATTATTGTAGCAAACAGGGAACACAAATTCATTTAAAATTATTCATTAAAATTCCTGTAATATTATAACTATGTCAACATTATGTTAGTGATTGATACAATTTTAATATTACATTGGTATTATCAAGAGAGAATGGAATTTTTTAAAATTTTGATTTTAAGTCTTTAACATTTAGTTATTCATTGCAGAAATATAAAACTAAATTTTGATTTTTTTAACATAGAAAAAATTTTCTATGAATAAATGTATAGTAAACTATTTCAGGTAAATTAGGCAGTAATATTAAAATATTAGAGAAATATCAGGTAGAATTAGGCAGTAATATTAAAATATAGAATTAGGCAGTAATATTAAATAATATTAAAAGGCAGAACAGTAGAGGATACTTTAAATATAATTTTAGTGAAATGAATATTAATAATAAGGTTTAGTTTATGTAAAGAATAAATATAAAATACTTGTTTTTAATTTGTTATATTTGGCATTAGCTAATGAATTCATAATCTGATACTGATTTTTTAAACTTTTTTACATTTGCTGCTCTTCAATTTTCAGGTATTGGTTACGCTCAAGTAATTTCTGTATCATTTGTAGTGATATTTTATAACTATCTTATGGCTTTAAGCGTTTACTACATCTATTCGTCATGCCAGGAATGCTTACCTTGGACAGACTGTCTTTATGGAAATAATTCGGTATTTTTTTTTTTTTGGTTTACTAACTTTTAAATTAATTTTTAGCATAATTTTTCTACAACTGCAATTTACATATATACATTTAATTTCATTAAAATTTAATAATTAATAATGAAATCTTTTCTTTTATATTTGTAGAATGGCACAAATGTCACAGCAGAATATTTTTGGAAGTAAGTGAATGTAAATCAAAACTTGTGTTTTTTTTAACATAATGTACAAATCAAAATAAATAATAACTAAGATCTAATTTATAACTAAGCAAATATAACCAATGATAATTTATGGTACCCACATATGTTCAAGATAATTTTTCTTAAAAGTTAATTTTATTTAATCTTGTTTTTAGAAAAATTATGATGTAAAAACGTAAAATGTAATGTCATATAGCATAATTTTGTGAAATTGGTTATTTTCTAGTAAGTTTTAGTGAAATTTTTAGAGAATGGCTAACACTCTATAGAAAAATTGTAGTGCATCAATCTTATTTTTAATTGAGCATAAGATCTTTCCTTAAAGTAAACTAAAATCTAAGAAAAATATTTAGCTATAAAATTATGTTTTGAACATTCACTTTAAAAATATCTGTAGATGAATAAGTTCTTCGTATGTATTAAAAATTTTGGATTCATTTCGTAGATAATAACGCTTAAAACATGGAGGCCAAGTTTCATATAGGTATCTTCAGGATTAATTGAGATGTGCTAACGGGGGGAGGTGGTTGGAGATTTTATAAACAACAAATTTTTGAGATAATCACCTTTAAAGTGATAGTCTCGTTTGCGATCGTGAAGATGTTGCCAATTTTTCCGAATGTTTAAGACAAATAAAGGTCTTATACTTATGGTTATCAATCAGCATATTATTGAAAAACATATAAATTTAAAAAAGTAGTAAAGAAATAACACTTTTTTTACCACTTGTGGTTTGAAAATGCAAATTCGTTTTTCAAAAGACACGATGCATTTTTAAAATTTTTCATAATATCTCTATTGGACATACAATAAAAAAAAATTTGTTTTGGAATCTGGAAAGTTCTGAAAGTTAAATTCACAAATAGAAAACATTGACACATGTGGTCAAAAATCAAACGTTCAACGTTGGAGCATATCTTAAATCAAATAGTACCTCATTAAAACCATAATAATGAAACTTTCTAATTATAGAAATGAAGTTTTGGAACTAGATCCTGACAATCCAGGCACGTTAACTCATATAAGTTGGAAGCTAGTAATATGTCTTGTAGTAACGTGGGTCGTTGTGTACATATCTGTCATACAAGGCACCAGCTCGCTTGGAAAGGTAAGATATTTTTAAAGATGTAATCATAGTAGCCAAGAGTGTGTTGTAATCATAAATAATTCATGATTTTTTTCAATAATTTGCATTCTTTTAATAAAATAATGATTAACATATAATATGTAAATAAAAATAATGTCTACCGACTAAAATGTTGGTATTTAGTATTGATATCGTTAATGTAATCATAGTCGGAATCTATATTTTCTAAAGTACAATCGCTTTAAAAAGCACTTGCTCCAGCACTCATTCGCTTAATTATTTTGGTGAAAACTGTGAGGTGATTTTTCTTTATCCAATGAAATTAAAGATTAAATTACAGAACTGAGCAATGATTCAACCAACTAAATACTCTAGTGAAGGCAATTATACACTTTTTTCCAACAAAGAATCATCTTTGAAAAAGGAAAAAGACTAAGAAAAATAAGTGTGCGAGGGCATGGTCCTTTCAGGCTGGAATTTAAATTGTGAAAGATCAACTTCTATTACACTCCATTGTAATTCAGTTTTACTATTAATATTTGTATAACAATCTTTTTTGCTCTGTATCATTATGTTCCCTTTTTTACACT
Source organism: Latrodectus hesperus (assembly GCA_037975125.1). Lineage (NCBI taxonomy): Eukaryota > Metazoa > Arthropoda > Arachnida > Araneae > Theridiidae > Latrodectus > Latrodectus hesperus. The sequence continues at coordinate 25,249,867 of CM075852.1, forward strand.
CTTATAAGGACTTGACACACTTTTGTGCTCATGAACCATAAATATTATACGATATGCTTTTTTAAAACTATCTACTTTATATATTCAATCTGCGGATTACCAAATTTGTATGTAATCATTTCAATACTTCAAAAGGCTGTCGATAAAAAGGAAAAATCCATCGAATTTGAGCTCCACTGTATTTATACTTGTTTGGTCGGTTTTGATTATTTCTGATTATTATTATTATTATTGTCTTTACTTATTTTAGAAGGAGCAAAAATAATTTTTTCTTATTTTTCCTCAAAATCTGTAAAGTTTTAATCGATTTTAATAATTGGTGCCTCTATTTATAATAACCTCGAATTTGAACTCTACTGTATTTAAAAATAATTTTTTCTTATTTTTCCTCAAAATGTTTGGTGTTAATAATTTTTAATAATTGGTAACTACTTAAAATAGCCTCGAATTTGTACTCTACTGTATTTAAAATATTTTTTTTTATTTTTTCCTCACGAGTTTTTGGTTTTAATTATTTTTAATAACTGGTGTCTCTATTTATGACAGCTTCGAATTTCAGCTCTACTATATAAATAAAATAATTTTTCTTATGTTTTTTCCTCATAATTTTCAGTTTTAATCATTATTAATATTTGGGTTTTTATTTATAATAGCTTCAGATTTGAGCTCCACTTTATTGAAAATAGTTTTCTTTCCTCGCAATTTTTAGTTTTAATCATTTCTAATAATTAGTATCTCTATTTATCATAGCTTTGAATTTGAAGTCTACAGTATTTAAAATAATATTTTTCTTAATTTTTCCTCACGAATTTTGGTTTTAATCAATTTTTACTAATTGATACCTCTATTTATAATAGCCTACTAATTTGAGATCTACTCTACTTAAGATAATTTTTCCTTAGATTCCCTCGAAATTTGCTTCAATAATTTTTAATGATTATTGTCTCTATATATATTACCCAACAAGTGGCAAATTTTTTAACTCCTATTAAATCCCATAGAGGGCCTTTTACAGATCCAATAAGGTTCATCCTTTTAGGGCATTCTTATTAAATTTTATGGATCCAAAATAAGAATCCCCTAAAAGGGTCCTCAGCACTCAGATCCACTATTGGGCAAGAAGGAAACAGAAATGTTGCCCCCCTTCCTTTGTCCAACGATTGCTGGTATGGAATAAACTTCTATATTCAACAATTGCTGGCCCTTGTCCAAAAAATAGTGTCTTATACCACAATCCATAAGTTTATTATTTTTAATAAAATACTCTTACATAAATTAATTGATAAATGTTTTGCTAACATATTTTGCTATATATATACATATATATATATATATATATATATATATATATATATATATATATATATATATATATATATATATATATATATATATATATATATATATACACATACATTTTCAGATGGCCTATTTTACTGCAATCTTTCCATACGTTGTGCTGTCAGCATTGCTGATTGTGTCATTACATCAGGAAGGTTCTTTAGAGGGTATAAAATTCTTTTTTAAGCCAGATCTAAAGAAGTTACAAGACATACAGGTTAATTTTTATTGATTTTTTTGTCCTTTTCACTATTTATTACGTATGTTTCAATTATGTTCCCTCACATTGTTACAGTTATTAATATTTTTTGTAAAAATTGTAATTTTTATTTTTTCCACATGTTTGGCAATTTTTATTAAGGGGTTAAAATATTTTTGAAGAAAATGGCTTACGCGATATTTGTAAACGATAAATTCTGAAAGGAAGGAAAATAAAAATATAAAAGTAATTTGTATGAGAATTACTGTAAAAAAACATTTTTTTGAAATTCATTTGTATCTTATTTTTGACATGAATTGCACATCACATAAAAATATCAACAATGCAGCAATATTTGCATATTTAGAATTCATCATCAAAGATATATCTTCCCTAAGTGAGACAAAATTCCTGAAATAATCTTGATTTCAAATAAGCAAAATTAAGCAATTCATTTGAAGAATTAATAAATACTAGCTTTCATTTTTAAATATCTATTATTTAACGAACACTTTAAATTATTTAAAAATAACCTTAGAAAAGTTTTAGTAAATCAGTGAATAGTTGTAGTAATAATCAACATCCATTTTTTAACTTAAATATTTAAAACAAAGAAATTTAAGTCACATACAATAAAATTGTTTGTTTACTTAATTTGAAGTAATACTTCAAATTTAATGAGATTTTGACAAACATGATCATTAAATCAATCAATACATATTAGAATGTTTTATCACTTTTAATTTCATAGTTCAGTTAAAGAGGATTTTCAAGAATATAGTCTATTATCATTCTAATTTTGTACATCTTTCACAATAGTCCCATTTTAAAAGAACATGGAAAGGATTTTATTTTTCCCTCATTGATATAATTGACAAAATTTTCAAGGAATCCTTCCAAAAATGTTTACTATTTAAAAAAACCAGATTTTATTAATATAAAATATAGAAAATTTTCTTTTTTCGTAAATACTACCCTATAATTGATTCTCTATATTTCAAGAACTAAATGTCATTTTAAAGTCATAAAACGTATTATATTATAAAACTTTAAGAGTAGGAATATAAGAGTGGAGAATTATAATATATATATATATATATATATATATATATATATATATATATATATATATATATATATATATATATTTGGTGTTCATACAATTTATGAACACCGAATATATATACGAATATATATATATTCGGTGTTCATAATTGTTATGTATTCATATTTCATGTTCCCACAGTTCGAAATTTATTTGAAAATAATATCTTTCAAAATATTACATGATGTATATATCATTAAACTTTATATATATATATATATATATATATATATATATATATATATATATATATATATATATATATATATATATATATATATATATATATATATATATATATATATATATATATATATATATATATGTATATATATATATACATATATATATATATATATATTTAATGATATATACATACATGGCATGTAATATTTTGAAAGATATATTAGTTTTTAAATAAATTTCGAACTGTGGGGAACATGAAATATGAATACATAACAATTTATGAACACCGAATATTTATGAATACAATATGTTTTTGAAAAATACAAAACTCATATTCTTGTATTTTATAGGTTTGGTACAAAGCATGCGAGCAGTCATTCTTTTCTTTGGCGATTGGTTATGGAAATATTGTTATGATTGCAAGTTATAACAAATTTACAAACAACGTCTACAGGTATGTATAAGACCTCATCTTAAGACAGACTTTTCATTTCAGAAATATTTAAGTTCTTAATTTATAAGGTTTCATTAATAAGCACTGCATACCATCAAATACACCTCTAGCGTAGTAAAAAATTTTCTCTATTCAAGAAAAATAAATCAATTTCTATCATTTTTTAAAATCACTCGAGCACAAAAACATTCCCTACAGAGGCAAAATGTTAGATCAATCTGAAATATTTTTGCTAAATAAGTGTTTCAGTAAATTACTGAATATTCTTAAACAGAGAAACATAAATTACCCTACTTTGAATTTGATCAAAAATATTTTTTTATCTAATTAGAATAAATTCTCTGTTAATAATAAATTTTCATAGATTATATAGCATCAGCACGTTTTATTGAAATTTAAAACACAATTTTGAATGAATTTACTTATAAACTTCATTTTTTATCATATATTTTTCATGTGTGCATTTTAAGAATATATTACGAATTTAATTTTAATACATAATTATTAATAGCTTGTATTTTAAAAGGGATGCAATTATCATCAGTGTCTTGGATACATTTACCAATATTTTAGCCGGATGTGTTGTGTTCTCAACGCTTGGAGCTTTGGCTGAAGCCAAAGGCATAGAAATTTCCAAAGTTGTTGATCACAAAGGTAAAATTGTTTATTTGTTTTTCACAGAAATTTCAATATGTTTAATTATCATCATTTTCATTTAAATCAGAATTTAAGACACATTATCGTTATTTGTTTTTGATAAGTTTATTTGTGTGTAAGTGAAAGAAAAAACTTACATACGAAACTATATAAACTTATCTCATTTGAAAATAATAAAACTACAATAAACAATCAATTAATGAGTAATAAATATTCATTATAACCAATTCGAACTTAAAACAACTAATGTTAGAAATAAATTTTATTAAAATATGATATGTGTGAATATATTTAATGTCACATAAAATAAATGTAAGCAAAATAAAATACAACTTCAAGAGATGGAATTATATGAAGAAATAGGAATTAATTTTGTATTTGTAAAATAGTAATAATTGAAATATATTACTCACACATTGGGAGTTAAATGTCTGTCCTTTGTGTATAATTTGAGAAAATCTGCATAATTAACTTTTGCAGTTGATAAATTGTTCTTTTATAATTTATCATAATTACAATTTCTTTATTTAATTCAGTTGTTAAATTCAGTTGTTTTATAATTCAGCTTTATCTAATTCAGTTGTTAATATGTTGAGAGTAATAATATTTTTTAATATATACTATAGTATTTTATAGTTCTTAAATATTTTTTGAAAAATGTTCAAACGTATTTTTAATTTTCCCATACATATTGCAATAGCGAAGCTACTCTTGTAGACAAGTGCAGTAAGATTAATTCGCTAATATATCGTCATCCGTAAAGCTACAAATAAAATTATTAATATAAGCTAATTTATTATTATAAACGAGTAAATAATTATTGAAATATGAATTCCTTAATAATATTTCTGAATAAAATTACCAATTAAACTATTATTCTGAACTGGTACTATAGCAAAAATAAATTATTTATGAATTACAATATAAAGAAAAATAAATATAATATTACAGTCACTGATACAAGTATTTCATTCATTATTTCATAAAAGAAATATACAGGGTGTCCCGAAAGGTACAGTGTGCCAAAATTAACGTGCTGGTCTGTCATACCATGGCAAACAAGATTTACTTAGGAACTTGTGTTCTAAAATGCAAATAGCGACCACTAGAGGGCAATGTTCGCAGGCTGATGGGAGAGTGGGAAGTGTGATTATTTCAGGCGACGACGCTGCAGGAGAACGATGAATCGGTTTTCTAATGAAGAATTGGCCGATATGATTTACGCGTATGGTGCTGCGGATGGAAATGGACGAGTCGCGGGAAGGATCTACCTTGAGCGCTTCCCAAACAGATGTCAGCCAAGTCGTGCTTTGTTTGGGCAACTGTTTCGCAGATTGTGCGAGGCAGGAGCTTTACAGACAGGTAGCCACATCGGTCGAGAACGCACTACACGCACACCTGTCGCAGAGGAAGCTGTTTTACGGGAATTTGAAAGGAACCCGGGAACAAGCCTCTGAGCTATCGAACGCGTCTTGGGTGTACCTCGTTCCATCATTCAGCGCATACTGCACGAGGACAGGCAACACCCCTACCACATCCAAAGAGTACAGGCACTGTGCGATGATTATTATTCCCAACGCATTGCATTCGCACGCTGGTATTTGCAAAAACGGATTGCACTGATGGATTTTCCATGGCGGATTTTGTTTACTGACGAAGCATCTTTTACACGGGACGGTGTTCTGAACCTGCACAACATGCACGTGTGGGCGCATGAAAACCCAAGATGTACACGTGCTCATGCAAATCAACGACGCTTCAGCATTAACGTTTGGGCTGGTATTATCGGTGACATGCTAATTGGCCCTTACCTACTTCCTGAACGCCTCGATGGGAATAACTATCATACTTTTCTAGAAAGTGTGTTGCCGGATCTGTTGGTTAACCTTCCAGCAGCTACACGACGAAACATGTGGTTTCAACATGATGGAGCGCCTGCGCATTTTAACCACAGTGTACGGGAATATCTCGATAGGACATACCCTGATTGCTGGATTGGCAGAGGTGGACCAGTCCCATGGCCACCGCGATCCCCTGACCTGACTCCCCTGGATTTTTACCTGTGGGGATACATGAAATCCTTGATATACGAGATTCCCGTGACATATCGGACACGGATCTCGTCGCCAGGATCGTGGAAGCGGCAGCACGTATGCGTCGACGTTGTGAAGCTTGCATTGTTGCGAATGGAAGGAATTTTGAACATTTTCTGTAATTTAATCATATTATTTAATAAAAGACAAATTGAAACCTCTTTCAGCATCATTTCTTTCTCCCCCTCTACGCCTGCAAACATTGCCCTCTAGCGGTCGCTGTTCACATTTTCGGACACAAGTTCCTATGTAAATCTTGTTTGCCATGGTATGACAGACCACCACGTTAAGTTTGGCAACGACCTTTTGGGACACCCTGTATACATTGCAAAATTTGTTAATAAATTTTGTTTTAATTTTCTTAGATGAATCATTAACATCTAAAATAAAATCACTGTCCAAATTTCCTGCACATAATTTTCGTTTGTGGTTTCACAAAAAAACGAAAAAGAAATCAAGTATCCTAATAGAATATAAAACAATATTTGATTTATATATTGTTATTAAATTTCTCATAGTATTTGATTCTTTGTCATGCTTAAAAACTTTCTTATGGAAGTAGTTTTTATGAGTTTAAAGTAATGTAACTTAGATATTAATAATCAAGAAAAAAATTTTTTTAAATTGTATAAAATAATCTTTTTTTAAGTTTTTGAATGACTGTGTGTTTCACAAGAAAATATTTGAATATTAGATTTCGGAATGCAATTTTTTAATATTTGAAATGAAAAATAAGTTTCGAATATGCAATCAGTTCTCATTGACACAAGGCTCGTTAAATATGTATTTAAGGATTAATGCAGCTTTCTCAACAACTGTAAGATTTGAAAGTCACACACACGCACAATTAAATATGTCACTTAATATATACATCCAAAAACCAAATTATTCTTAACCCTTTTATCCATATCATTGGATAATAGAGTTCAAAATTTTATGATTTGAGAAAAGAAAACTTTTTTAGCTTAAAAAATAAAAAAGAAAAAAAATATTTTTAAATATAATTCCAAAATTTTGCAAATGAATTCATCTACAAAATTTTATGTAAAAGCAATCATAAATTTAAAGCTATATTTTTTAATGTCTATCTATTTTTCAAATAAAATATATTTTTAAAATAAATTACAGAAAAACCTAATATAAAGAATTTTTTAACGCTTTATACTAATTTTTCTTAATTTATTTTAAAAATAGATTTTTATACATATTCACTTTCTCAATTATTAATTTAATTTGTTTAGTATTTTGTTCTCAAAATGCTTTACATTTTTTAAATTTTTCAGTAAATCAATTTTAGTTTTTAACCCCAGTAATAATGGAGTGCATTTAATACTATACAGACGAACCAAAAATAAAAACTCACTAGCTGGTTTATATTAACAAGTCTTGACTATAGTTCAAAACAATTTAACTATTTATTTTACATGACAATGCAGTTTCTTTAAAATTGATGCTGAGCAGTCTTTAAAAATAATTAATTGGCTTTGAAAACATAAAAGTCAGGCTCAGTACAAAGTCCAAGCACTGATAAAACTAGTCTTACTAATTTCTTTTTAATTCATTCAGTTTAACTTTTTCAGTCTTAAAGATTAAATGAAAATTAATTTTGCATTGTTTTTATACTTTGTCATCTTAAGTTTTTTCATCTTAAGTAATTTTTTATTAAATCATATTTATAAAAAATCATTTTATAAAATTCATTTTTAATCCCTGTTAAATTGATATATTTGAGAAAAATGACATCGTTTCATAAAATATTTTTTCAGATCTTGGTTTAGCTTTCATCGTGTATCCAGAAGCACTGGCAACTATAAAATTTGTACCTCAATTATGGTCAGTCTTATTCTTCGTCATGTTGTTCACTCTCGGCATAGGAAGCTCGGTAAGTTCACTTAGCTTCCAGTTCAAATGATTATAAAAATATTTTTAAATCATCGAATAACATTTATTGATAATGTCAGGTATAATATTTGTTTCCAAAATAGTGTTAATTTTATATAATTTTTAGATAACGAAGTGGGATGAATTTTCATAAATCTTGGTGTTGTTAAAATTCGTCAATTGCTAATATGTGATAAAACAATTTTTCCTCTCAGTAAAATGTTTTGAGAAATTTGTAAAGAAAAAAAAATATGCGCAATGCCATCTAATATAGAAAATCGTATTGCTTATTCTAATAAGCTGTATAATTTTGTGAAACGAATTAATAATGAAAGAAATCCATGCGTGAAATTTATGCATACCTTATCATTTATTAATAAATCGATAGATAATGAACTCAAATGATTTTTTGAACAGAAGAAAAAACCAAAGATGTTATTGCAATAATTTTATTCATGATAATAATGTAAAATTTTGATTGTAAGAAAATACGAAAGATATTTCATCGATATTCACAATGCAAATTTCCAAATAAAACTCATCTTTAAAATAAAGCTAATACTCGATTCATTGTTATAAATTTAAATAAAACTATATCTTTATTGATAGAAATAGTGCCAGTTTTAAAATTGCATTGTTATATTTTCAAGTAATGCACCCATTCTTCTAAAACACAAAAGAGACGATCGCACAATATTTTGCACATTCTGGATTCCAACTTAATATGGTATATACTTTAATATGTATTAAAATATATACAATGTTGAAAATATTTTAGAAGTTAGAGTAAATATTTTGATTTCAATTCACGATATGAGAATAATAATGATGATTTGTAACACAGTTTAAACAGTGTGTAGGCTTCGTATTCAAAAATAATCACCATAGAGTAACAACTCAAATGTTCTGTGGTCTCTGTCACACAATAAAAGATAAATAAATTTCTAACTTTATCAAAATTCTCGCGCGCACGAGCGCGTGATTAAATGGTATAAATCAAACAGCTTTTCAATATTTATTATTTAGGTAAAATAATAAAATGAGAGTTAAATTTTAGAATATAAATAAAACATTATAATTCATATAAAATATAACATTTAAAGAAAACATTTATAAAAAAGAGAAAATGTAGCATTTATAATTCATACTCTTAATCGTTATTTTAATTTTCATGTCCATATAGCAAGATTTGAATAAATTTAAATTATGCATCTGATACAGAAATATAAATCATATTAACTTAAAATTCCAAAACTTTGCTTATATATTGAAATCATAGATTTTTGTATATATTTTTTGCATTATACAATGTGCGATAATGAAAATGTAATACTGAGAAGAAGTTGCCTGAAAGTGACGAAACTTGGCAAACAGAGAAAGTCAGCAACGAATAATAAATAATCTGTATTTCGAAATAATATGCATAATAGAGAAAGAGAGAAATGGGTTGGGTCAGTAGACTGTAGGACCACCGTGGGCGGAGATACACAAAGCAACATGTCTACTCGCAGAATCAATGAGATTACGAATGGCGTCCTGGGGACCATTTGACAAAGTGCATCTGTTAAAGGAGGAAGTGTTAGTGTCTGCAGATGGCTTCCAATCATATCCAAAATGTATTCGATTAGTGAGAGAGGCAGTGAGCACGGTGGCCAAGGAAGCACCTTGCAGGGTATGTGGCTGATGCGAGCAATATGCAGTTGAGAGTTATTCTACTGATAAAGAGCATGAGGCATGCCCTGAAAGGTAGGAGAGTGTCTCCGGCTACAGCACATCATCCATATAACGTTGGGCTGTCACAGTACCGTGAATACGAACAAGAGGTGATCTGGAATCGTACGCAATGTCGCCATAAACCATAATGCCGCGTTGTCACTCAGTGGGGAGGTTCCACAATTGGTGCAGGATTGGACCTGTCTCCACGTTGACGTCACACTTGTATGCGGTGACTATCACTGAAGAAATAGAAGCATGGCACATCTGAGAAGACCATCCTGTACCACTCCGTCATTCTTCTAATTCGGCACCGTTCCAGACGTTGAGCCTATGCTATGGGGTCAAAGGCAGTCTTCTTAACGGACGCCATGAGCGTAGGCCACTAACAAAACATCGACTGCAAATGGTTCTGCTCGCTATGATAGCATCCAGAGTATCTTGTACATGTTGCAGAATTTCGGTAGACGTGTTTGCGGGGCCACCATTACCTCCCTTCAGATGCGTCTATCCACTCCTGTTGACGTCACTTTGGCTGCAACGACACACCGCAAAAGTTTCACAGTTCCTTGTTCCAACCATCTTCGCCCCAGCCGGTGCATTGCAGACGCGTCCAGGTGTCTGTCAGCTGTGATTTGCCGTAAGGACCAATCTGCCTTTCGCAGTCCGATTACCATACCCGTCATAAACTCGTTTGTCTGCTGGAACTGACTCCGTCGACGATGGCCTGGCACTCTCTGCAATTACAGGTGTCCTTGGCGACAAGAAAAAACTTTCAACAATTATTTTCCAAGCAGCAATAACGATGCGAATATTGCCCACTCACTCTTTCGATTCCTCACCTTATATCTTATCTTAAATGCTCTGAAGAGCTCTGCTTTCCCATCATTTGCTTAACTCGGCAAGCCTGAAATTTACATAATTTTCTGGCTACTCCTTCTAGGTGTTGCATTTTTAATGTCGGGTAGTGTATACATGTAATAAAATTGTATTTTAGAGTACACAAGTAGGATCTTTTGTATTTCACTTTTTTTATCTCTTTAATTGAAAATTAAATCCCTTTTCCTCAAGTCTATGAAACTGTGTAATGCGATGAAATATTTCTTACAGATGTCTCAAATCGAAACCATTTTGACTGTAATCAAAGATAAGTTCCCCAGTCTGAGAATCAAAAAAGGACTCCTATCTCTTGTATTCTGCGTTATATTCTGTGGCTTGGGTTTAACTCTTACAACAAATGTAAATACTTATTTTTTATTATTCTTTCTTGATTTATTTCTACTTTTTTTATTAATCTCTAGATGATTTTGTATTTGTAAATGTGTTTTTTTATTTAAGTCATTTAGAAGACCTGTCATAAGAGCTTTCATCAAAGTCACGTCTAATATTTACTTTATAAGTACGAAACAAACATTATCAAATTTATTTGAATTTCGCAATTTATTCATGTCACACAATTTACTATAAAATGTCAATTTCTGGAGGCACTGTATCTAAAATATAAGACAATATACCTGGAGATAAAATTTTTTACGAAATTTATAGAAGAATCATAACAATATATTAAATAAAATTTTAAATGCTAAACATATAAATTTATTTAAAAAATTTAAAATTTGTAAAAATATAGGCTGTATATTTTTTGTGCATGTTACGTGAAGTATAATTGTAAAATTAATTAATATATTTATGTAATTTTTTTAATAAAATGGAATTTGTTTATATAAATTTTAGTTTATTATATAATATCATTCCCTTTTTATTGCATTATTTTAGAAACAAAACTCTCTTTGATTTCTTATATTGTAATTCATAATGTTATAAAAAACTAAAATAGTGCATTGACATCCATTTGTAGAAAGATTTTAAATTTTGAGAAAATATTCAAAAAGTTTCAAGCACATATTTTGAGTTAGAGAAGAACTTCTAAAGCAAGGAATGCGTGTCAAATATTTTCTGCTAAATTTAGGAAAACATTATTTAACACTGATACAAAATTTTAGTAAAAAAAATATTTGTAAATGCAGATTATGCTCTTAGAGATATTTCGAATAAAATCTTGAATCTAGACATACCATATGGATTCGAGTTTTTATTCGGAACATCTCTGAGTGCATATAAACTATTTTACACATTAGTTTTTAATTTACTTTCACATAATTATTGTGATAAATATTTAAAAACGTATTTGATATCTGTGATCACAATCATTATAAACATAATATATGGTACTCTGCATCAATGTCTAACAATATTTTCCATGAAAATAATATAATTTGGAATGGAATAATTTATCAATACATTTTTCAGGTTGGGCAACATATAATGGTTTTGTTGAATAATTATGGTGTAGGCGCAGCTGTGTATTTCTATGCAACGCTTGAAATTATAGGCATTATGTGGATTTATGGTATATTTTTAAGTATTATTTATACAAGTTTTTTACATTATGAATATTTGTTTCTTATGTAATATATGAAATGTTAGGAGAATTTCATAAAATGTCTTACATATTTTTATTCTTTTAACAGTTATTCTAAACATGCCTAACATTTCAATACATTTTACAATATGATTTGTTATGTTAATCTACATGTACCTAAATTTATGAAATAGATTTGAATATAAAAAATAAAAATAATAATTTCAAAAAGATTAACTACTTTATGATCAGTTGAAATAAAAAAAAATTCTTATAAATAATTTAAACAAATAAGAATTTTATTTTGACTACACAAATGATTAATGAATGTAACATTTCTTTCAAATATGGATATTAGTTCTACTTTTGAAAGTCAATCTATTATGTTTATAACTAAATGCATTAATAAAGTTAAATTCATTACAAAGTTTGAAAATTTTTCAAACTCTTGAGCTACTTATTTTACATTTAAAGACATTAAAGATAAAATTATTGAAAATTACAAGATTATGATTTTTATTGAAATAAATCTTCAGTAGATGTTTTACTCTTACATTTAAATTTCAGAAAAATAATTTGTATAATATCAGTCATAATACTTAATAATTTATGTATCAAATGTGTTAACAATTAATACTTGTAAACTTTCATCAAGCTGAATTTTACAATATAAAATATGATAAAATTTTACAATACTTTTTTACAAGAAATTTGTAAAGATTTAAATAAGTTTTCATTGATTGAAAATAGTCCTGATCTAATTAGATTGAAAATAGTTATGATTCATTAGAAATGAGATTCTTTTTATTTAATAAAAATTAATAAATATTTTTTTCTTTATTTATGACTTTCAAGATTTATAATAATCATTGAAAATACATTTAAAACTTTAATCGTAATAAATTTAAAAAATCATAAAAGTATGCTTTCTTAGAATGAAATATATTTGCCATTTCTACACCAACAGTCTAAAGATATACGATGAACATTGCTTTCCTGATTTACTCAAACACGTATGTTAGAAAGAATTTTTTATAGTATCGCAGGTTTCTTCCATTACATTATTGAAATGTTTCCACCTGTTATCTGAGCATGAGATATTATATGATAAAAATATCCTCGTGACGACATTGTTAAATTAAATTATCCATAATCTTAAAGAATTATTTAATTCAAGTAGTTATCTGAAGACTTGTGTGAAGTAGAATTTTTTATCCATTAGTATAGGTGCGTATATATATATATATATATATATATATATATATATATATATATATATATATATATATATATATATATATATATATATATATATATATATATATATATATATATATATATATGTATACATGTATATGAATTTTACTTTAAAAGCAGTGATATGGCTTGAATATTAAGACACTTATCCTAGTAAAATCTGTTTACATATAAAGTCGCTTAGGCTTTGTATGTAATTAATTTTGCAAATTCGTTTCCCAATATGTACATTTAAATGAAGTTACATGTACATATTAAGAATCTAAAATGAACTTAATTCCATCTGATACAAACAACACACTTTTTTCATTGCTCAATATAATTTTGATGATTTAACACTTCTTCAGTAACTTATATAACTGACTTATATTCCACATACCTAATAATATTTATGTGTATAGACTGTGTAATATTAATCTGAAATCGTATGTAATAAATAGATACAGTGTTAACAATCCGAAAAATGTAGTGAACTACGCTGAATGAGCATGTATTGAATGATGAGTATATTAGAAAATTTTTAATTACTATTAAGTAATTAAATCATTAAATTGAATTTCTCATGAATGCTAACATTTTATTTTCTAAAAAGGTATGAGGAATTTTTCACAAGATGCGAAGTACATGTTAGGATCAGCTCCGGGAATATTTTGGAAAGTTACGTGGGGCTTCACAGCTCCGGTAGCTTTAATGGTACGGTACAGACAAATTTATTTATTCATATCTGAACAAATATTTCTTGAAATGTTATTATCAATGTATTTTTGAGTACAAATACACTCGTTTGATTTTAGGTGATATTCATTTATGGGCACATAGCTGAGGATGAAGATCAAGAATGGTTGCCCGCATGGGCGAACTACGCTGGATGGGCGCTTGCTGCAGTCGCTGTGTTTCAAATCCCCATATGGGCGGTTTATGTTATTCATCGAAGTCCACAGAGTAATCTTTGGGAAGTAAGTTTTTAAATTTTGTAACCTTAAAGGTGTTGTTTCTTTTGTTCCAGTTGAGATCATGACTACACAACTTTATTAAGGTTCTCGATTCAATCAGATTGCATAACTTTATTGAAATATCCATGATGTCAGATAACGTTTCTTTTACTTCACATATAATTAATTAGGAGATCGTATTGAGACTAGTTGAAATAAACCCGATTTGTCAACGAATTTGCGGCCTTCTTTCAACTGACACTCTTCGAGTGGCAGCAAACAAAGCGAAGTTCACCATCGAATGTCTGAGTGTTGTCAGCAATGAGATAAAAACCAATCGCGATATTTTGCAGTAATAAAGGACTATTTTTTTAATTATAATTTTTTCCATTTGTAAAAGTTTTCAAAATCAGGAAAATTACCTGTTGTTCTAAACAATTAATTTTAAATTTTAAATCTTTAGCGATATTGCTTACAAAATTGAACACGTTAAAAATAGTACAAAAGAAAAAGCAACATGAGAAAAACAAAACAACATTTTTTAACTAATTTAAATCGGCATTGTTGATTTAATTTTTTTTTATAAAATTGCTTTCATATGAAAAAATAAATTTTAATTCTATAAAGCATATTTCAATGAGGAACAGTTTCAAGTATTATGTACAACTGAAGTATTATATTTATTTTAGCAACTAAATATTGCTTATAATATATGCACTTGTAAGCATATGATAAAATTTTGTTTCCTGTAGATTTATTTCTAAAGTCATAGATGAAGGATTGAATCCTACGTTAACACATTGGTAATATGTGAAACATATTTCAAACAAAAGGAATAAGTACATAAAGATTTTGTGTTATAGCAATCGATTAACGACTGACCAATCCCCTAATAATTTAAATTAAGATAAAATTGTGAAATAAAAATCTGAACTGGTTACTACTTTCAAATTTCCCCTACAGAAAATAGACTGCAGCTAGTCAAAGTGAATAAAGTCTATCAGTACAACATTCTTTGATCGGGTTTTACGAGTTAAAAGTCAATTGTTCTACAAATCAAGGTTTTAAAGTCCCATTTCACTGTTTGAACATTAGTTTAGAAAGGAATTACCCT
Source organism: Latrodectus hesperus (assembly GCA_037975125.1). Classification (NCBI taxonomy): domain Eukaryota; kingdom Metazoa; phylum Arthropoda; class Arachnida; order Araneae; family Theridiidae; genus Latrodectus; species Latrodectus hesperus. The sequence goes on from CM075852.1 coordinate 25,265,221, forward strand.
CATTATTACAAGTATTAGATTTGATGTTTTGATTGGAGCCTCTGTAACTCCTTATTCACAATTACTCGAAATATTTTGTATTCTTGATTCATAATATAATAAATGATGATTTTGACAGCCTCTTTCCCATCTGAAATGTTACGACCTCGTCTCTTATGAAGTTTTTCCTAATGTTTAATTAATTAATAATATTAATAATAAATTAATTGACATTCCTTTTGTAATTCGTTGCACATATATTTATAATTGAAAGTTGTCACATTATTCTCCTTTGTTTACATAATTTGAAATTGTTCGATTTAAGCATATTGAATCATAAGGCTAATCTAGAGAATTATCTGAGCTTTCAGAAAATGAATCAACAAATTTTAACATTTCATTAATTCAAAAAAAAATTGATGAATTTAAAAGAACCCTTAGTTTAAAAAATAAAAACAAAAAATCAAAGAGCGCCATGGTCAGAAACTTTATGCTGCTTACAAGTATATTACTTACATTTAGTCTTCAATTTTTAAATTTTGTAATTCTGGAAAGTTGATTATTTGTTGAAATAATTTAATTTTTTATTATATGAATAGTGTTGATATAGAGAGGACTTAAACAATTGGTGTTGCATGATGGACCGCGTAACAGCCGAAGTTTGTCATAAAATATACCCTACAACAGACTACAACTTATTTGTATTCCTCAAGAAAGAAAATCTAGAAAAGCAACTGAGCATTAAATTTAACATACGAAAAGCAGAAGAAACTCTAGAAGAGACTTGTCTTTGTTCAACAATGGCTAAATTTGAGCCTCCGCCATTCCACTTCAAAAACTCTGATCCTACTTCAAAAAACATGAATAAAATATTTGACAATTTAGCAAAAATTTTAGTTATTAACAATTACAAAAAATTTAGAAAAAAAGTGGTTAGGGCATTGATCTTGCGTCCGGAAAGGCTGGATTAGATTCCCAATTCCACCAAAGACCCTCCGAGTATATGCGATATACGTACACGTTAAATCTGTGGAATCGAAAGTTCTGTGGTCGGTCGTTGTGCAGTTATTATCCTCTAGTGGTGCCATCTATCGGAGGAATTTTAGTCGTACTTTCACCTTGGTGCTTTGATTAAATGAAGAACGCAACCTTCCTATTTAATTACGCATAACCTTCGACTAGAGAGCTTGGCTTGTTCAACAGTCATAATTAACAACAACAAAGTAACTGAATATAGCTTGCCAGGAAAACATTTTCATTAATTGTTAGCCGCATTCGTTGAATGAGTTCCGAAAAGTTCCCAATTAGTCATTTCGTTAGATGTGCATCGCAAAGAACGAGTTCCAAAAAGTTCCCTATTGCTCGTTTCGTCAGATCGGTGACGCAATCAATCGTGTGACCCAAAGAACGAGTTTCGAAAAGTTTCCAATTACTCATTTCGTTACATTTTCATTCAGAAAAGAGAAATCCAACATCCAGCTCTTGTTTTTCAATCAATGAGATGGTGAAGCAAGAGAAATCTAAAATAAGACCAGCCGAAATTTCGGATTTATGGAAAGTTTAAAAATAATGTCTATAACAAAAGGAAATATTTACAAGAAACCAGACTCCTCTGCAGAAATCCTGAGAAAAGTCGTCAAAAAATCCATGATGGCAATAAAAATTGTTGTTTGTGCATTTTAACAACAGTGATAAAGTTCTCTGATGAATTCTATGTGGAAGACAAAATTCAAGAGTTACTAAATTCAAAATGCTTAACGAAAGACAGGGATTTGCAAGATTTGATTTTTATATCACGTTTACTTCTGATAAAAGTCCATCAAAATCGGCCCATAGTTCTTAAGGTTGCTTACAAAATTGGAGAGTGCTCTTAGTTTTTAATATTAATGAATTTTGAATGAATTTCTTTGTTTTTATTATATTTCTTAATACATATTTCAAAATATAAATGTATTAATTTATAATTAAGCAGGAAAATATGATATAGTTCAGCACTTAGAGCACTGAAATATTTCATTAACTTAATATTCATAAAAGCAATTTTAAAATTTCCTTTGACATGTTTTAAAATGTGGTGCAACAATATCCCTATTTTCTAATTATAAAATGATTAAATATTAGAACATATTTTTAAAATACTAGTGCTTTTATAATTATTTTGGTTCAGATATTAAAAAAGTTTTCATGAATGAAAAAAACTTTTGAATGCCTTCTGAAACCTAATGTCAAAAATTTGTTATTTTCAAGAAACTTACTGGTAATAAATGAACTTCATGGCTTAATTCATAAAGCTTTTTGCCTTTATTCATTCTTGATTAACGACTTTAATTAAAAGGAGACCTTATCATCAAATTTTGCTTACAAAGTGGTTTAACAAAATTGTCTCGTGCCATTTTATTAAAATTTCAAGCTTTATTTCATTTGTCACGCCTTTGAAACCTTCTTTCGTAACTTCGTGAAAAGCCTGGGGCTTCTGTACTTCCTAATTGTAAACATGTCCATAAATACTTCGAAGTCTGTTTACTGCATTTTGATGTTATATGTGTTAAAAGTAATTTTGAAAAGTTGAAGTCTTAAATATGCATCATTCAATTTGAGCACAATTATTATTAGATATTTTAAAGATTCATGGTTTAAACTAAAAAATCTATTATAATTATTAAGTTCATTATTATGTAAAAATAAAAACTCTTCTTCTCTTTTTTATTATTAAAGCCAGACTGATTTTTATTAAATATTTGAATTCTTATACTAAAATATTTTAAATACATTTAATGAGATTTCTTATTATTGTCATGTAGTCCAGTGGAATTTAATTCTGTATATTTATTCGTTTAAAATGTAATAACACACACGTATATATCAATCAGTCTATCTATCTATCTATCTATCTATTTCTATCTATATATATCTATATATATATATATATATATATATATATATATATATATATATATATATATATATATATATATATATATATATATATATATATATATATATATATATATATATATATATATATAACTCTAGAACGCGTCATTATAAATCTATCTAATCATTTCTGGTAATTCCTTTAAACCCGTTTTTTTTAATAAAATCGAATAATTGCATATTGTTTCAGTATAAAAATTATAAAACTTAAATGACTTTTGCTAAAAGAGGAGTCAACATAAGCGTGGATAGTATTTATAAATTAGTTAAATTTATATCCTTTTTAAAAATTTAATCAAGTTTTAATTTGAATTAATTGTGCTTATAATGGGCATGAAAGAAGAGGTTATTATCTATTTTAGAATGCATTTATCAAATTCATTTTCATTTACATCTCTTCAGAAATGATAGTTGAAATAATAATATTTGATATTGACTTTAAATTTTGCAATTTGGAATGTAATTTAGTTAGTAATATTGGAAATAGAAATTAGTATCATCATAAGCATTACAAAGAAATCGTTACAATGGAAGTTAAATTGAACTTTAATATCATACAAAATTGAGAATATTATATTTTCGGGATATTTTAGTGCTTTTTTAACCTGCAATTAATACTGATGGGATTTTAATAACATTGTTTTATATAGTATCAGTTTCTTGCATTATTGGATAATGTAAATAAATAATACGCATGGAAAATTTTGTAGACATAACTTATTACCTTAATGGCCAGAAGTTCAATTGAAAATCTGAAAATAGTTTTCTTCCGTTATTTTTAACTTTCACGGTTTATCATGTTTCATTTTCAAGAAAGTATTGAACTATTTCTTTCAAGCAGTTTAAATACTAAATATTGTGCTATTATATAAATCAGGGAAATATATAATACTTATTCAGTAATAGCACTAAACAAGGAATTACATGCAGTAGAATTTCAATTAACCGAATTAATTGCGATCAGATTCCATTCGAATAATTAAAATTTCCCTTAACTGGATTCTTTTTGAAAAAAGGTTTATTTTAATTAATTATTGTTAGTTGAAAGAGATAGAACTGCATATTTCATTTATTAAATGATAAAGCAACACTTTTACATGTTAAGGTACTTTCAAGGGCTGTACAGTATGTACGTATAGTACTGTAAATTCCTGAATTTCTGAGCCAAGTGTAAGCTGTTTGACTCTCTATCTTCATATGTCTTCGACCAGCGGAGTCGCGCATCCGCTTAGCAGGGAGAATTTGCATGTGGTCACTCTCGCGTCGATTGTCTCTCCACTTCAAAACAGTTGCAAAAAAAGCCCTCAAATTAAAGTCTGATAATTATTCATTGTCTAGGGATCTTCTGCTTTTTACGTGGTTTTAAATTAAGAAAACCCACCCAATTTCGGAGTCACGATAGCACATTCATTGTGTGCCCTACTGCATAAAAGTGTTGTCGCTTTCTCTTCTCGTAGTGCTAAAAAGTATAAATCCAAGTTACCGGGAATAGGAAAAAATTTAATTAAAGATGATGTAAAAATAATTTTGGAAAATACTTAAAAAAATTTGCTAAAGCCAATAATTTTTTGAGAAAATTAATTTAAGAAGAATTTTATTAAAATAAGCATAATGAAATTCATGTTTCATGTAGAAGTGGGTACCCCATGGTTTGGCGAAATATTTAGCTATCTGTCTTGGCGATAAAATTTAATTTCTGATAACCTTGGTAACCTTATCTTAATTTAGCTTTTTTGTAGTGGCAGCGTTCATTTTTTTAGTCTCATTTTGGAGTCAATCTTGGAGTTAAAAAAATCGCCAGAAAATCAAGGGGTACCCGATTGTAAATTTTTACCCGAAATTCATTTAAGTAGCTGGGAATGCATTTATAAGTGTAAAACTTTTCCTTGAAAAATATATACATTTTAAACAATATTTAGTTAGGCAGTTTTTATATTTAAAACAATAACTATTTTTATTGCATTATATTATGTATTAGAGCACCCTTTAAAATAATTTTTCTTATATATATATATATATATATATATATATATATATATATATATATATATATATATATATATATATATATACCGGGTGATCCAAAAGTCAGGACGAACTTTAAAAATGAATAATTCGAAAACGAATCATGATACAAAGATGCGGCTTGCACCAAACGAATGGAAAAGAAACCGGGTTTTGTGTGGCAATGAAAAAAATAGTTCTGTTGGCGACCAACAGATGGCACTATAGTGTTTTATTGCAACAAAATATGATTTACAAATGAAACAATGATTAATGAAGTCAGATTAATTACAGTTAATTAGTACTTACTACAGTAAATGTTCAATGTGATGTCCATCATTCAGAAGTAAAGCTGTGATACGATTCACCACACTATTCACAGCATTTAGTAGCATTTCTTGCGTTATGGCAGACACATTTTGGCTGATGACATCTTTCAGTGCCACTAGTGATGCCGGTTGGTCGCTGTACACTTTTGACTTCAAGAAGCCCCACAGCCAAAAGTCACAGGGTGTGAGATCGGGAGATCTTGGAGGCCATGCGTGATTAAAGTAGCGACTGATAATGCGATCCTCCCCAAATGTTGAGCGTAGCAGGCGTTGCACAGGCAGAGCAATATGAGGTGTTGCTCCATCTTGCATAAAGGTGACTGTTTGGAGTGCCTGTCGCGCTTGCAGTTCAGGAATAATGCTGTTCTGTAACAGTACTAGATATCGCTTACCGGTGACAGAAACTGTTTGGAAACCTGTCTGTGTGACTTCCTCGAAAAAAATGGACCAGTTATGAAATCAGCAGTGAAGCCACACCAGACTGTCACTTTAGGCATGGGTGCCTCAAAAAATGCATGTGGATTTTCTGTGGTCCACACTCGACAATTGTGGTTGTTAACAGCACCAGAGAGTGTGAAATGTGCTTCATCTGTCCAAAGCACAGTGTGAAGCCAGTCGTGCTGCTCTTCCATCTTATTGAAGACCAAATTCACAAAATGTCGGTGAGAGTCGAAGTCAGGAGGTTTCAGTTTTTGGTTATGTTGCAACTTGTAGGGATACCATAGCAAAGTTACTCGCATCGCTCTCCATACACTTCCATACGACACTCCTGTCTGCCTCGAAACTTCTCAAGCACTGCACTCCCCATGTGCAGCAACCGCCGACATGGCTTGCACCGTCAGCTCCACTGTCGTGGCAACAGCAGCTGCAGTTGAGGGACATCCACTTCTTTGACGTGACACCAAAGAACCTGTAGCTTCAAATTTTTTCACAATTTTGTTCCATGCAGAAGACGTTATTGGTCCTTTGCAATCTCGCATACCCTTCATGTAGCGATATGCTCGCAATGGCACTTTCCGAATTCTTATAAAACAGTTTAACTAAGAGGGCTTTCTCAACTATGGACAGCATTTCGATGCATACCAGCTTCGACTACCATTACCTGCAGTAGTTGCTTCTTTTTATATCGTTTGTTGCTTTGCGTAATCCTACATTAAAAATTCGACAGCGCCATCTGTTGGTCGCCAACAGAACTATTTTTTTTATTGCCACACAAAACCCGGTTTCTTTTCTATCCGTTTGGTGCAAACCGCATCTTTGTATCGTGATTCGTTTTCGAATTATTCATTTTTAAAGTTCGTCCTGACTTTTGGATCACCCTGTATATATATATATATATATATATATATATATATATATATATATATATATATATATATATATATATATATATATATATATATATATATATATACTTGTTATTCATTTAGGTACTTTTTGATTTTTGTCATAATAAAGCCTTACAGAAATTGAAATAAACTAAGATATTAACTTATCTTTTACCTTTAATATTTAAATTTCTTAATATTTCATCTTAATATTTCTTAATATATCATTTATTAATATCATCATTCATTATATTTTCTGTATATTGTAACGAAATTCCTTCTTGATTTCAGAAAATAAAGCATGCATTTAAAGCTACCGAAGACTGGGGACCCAGTGACCCCGTCGATAAAGCAGGTTGGATAGCTTTCAAACAATCCGCAGCAGCTGATTCCAAAAGCAACGGGGTGGTTAACATTTCAGCAGTTTACAATGAATCTTTTCAAGATGATGTATTTTAGTGGATATTGTGCATATTATTTACACAAAATGAAAATAACTATGTTTTCTTTTCAACTTGCGTCAATCTTCTACTTTCCAGATTTGTTATATCATGTTTTGTCTTCTTTCATTTTTATTTTTCATAGACTAGACATATTTATTATAAATAATTATTTTCTCACTTAATATACTAATAATTGTACATCATTATTGGAAAAAATAAACTTGTAAGTTATTAAATTCTTGAATTTGTGCTCATATTTATATTAACATGAGTAATTACAACCAATACGTCATAGATTAGAGTTAAATATGCTTTGGTATCAATATGCAAAGAAATTACTCAAAGAAAACTAAGGGCCGAGTTGGCCGGGTTGGCTAGACCATCATGCTCATTATCGGAAAATAATGAGTTCGAATCTTGCTCGACCGAAGATCCGCCATGTTCGCTAAAGGCGGCATGTTATAAGTGGACGTAGTAGCAGTGACCTTCAACGATACCTCTGTGGGTGTCAGGCCAACAATTGGGGGTTTTCTGCTTGGTCCCTACTTTAAAATCACGAGGATTCCACTGGCTGCTTTTATCTAACTATTAGAGTTCAACTCAAGGCTAGGTAAAATAAAAGGATACTGGTGCAACAACAACAAAGAAAACTAAAGTTTGAATATGTTAAGTGTAAATGTTAAAACTCCTGGGCCCTGAGCAGCTACCAGGCACGTCGGCAGGTGGTGGATTGCCGAACGTCCTGTAGGAATGACAGGATAGCCTTGAATATAGAATCAGAGGCCGCAAACCAGCTCCCCTAAACCCTGGTGTTTTGCGACCCGTGCCTAGGGCTATTTGGCACCGCGGTAATGGTGTCTTAATGGAGTCTCTAGTTGCCTGGCGAACTTCTAGAGCTTTTTGCCTTGCCCAGTAACTCAGGCAATGCTGGGTGAACTGTTATATTACCTGAGTTTATTAATTGTTATCTTATGGCTGAAAAGACACAAGAAACAACTAACCTTTCTGCATTTGCAGGTGAAGCCTCTGAAGTAGATCTTGCTGAAAAAGACAAGGGAACTCAGAGGCAATCTAGTGAATGGGCAACAATGAATCCTTCACAGGAGGTAGAAATGACCTCCAAACCATCTTCTTCTGGTGAAAGTCTATCGCTAGCATGACTGACTCTCTGACCAGAATCAAGCTTCCGATGGGGTTGAAGGCAGTTCAAGCCAACCTCCACCACAGTATCTGCAGGAAATGTCATACGCAAGAGGAAACGGCAAAACATATCATTTACGAATGTGAGGCTCTTGCCCTCCCTAGATTAACTTCTTTAGGCTTCATCCATACTAGAGAGTTACACCTAGACTCCATTAAAGGGTTATCGGTCTTCATTAATAAAGCGGGTGACCCGAGCAACTGGAACTAGGAAACATTGGGTTTGGAGTTAATAGTACAAAATGATGATAAAAGCAGAGGTGCCTAATGACATACGAATCCAACTCTAAGAAGAAATGTTAAAACTCGGTGACAGATGATATGCGCATACCTAGCTAATATGAAAATTAACTGATTTGCTCCGTTAAAGCGTGAAATAAGAATGATATTAAAAAATAAATGATGTTATGTCCTTTATATTGCAGATTTTGATTGATAGATTGCGTTGATTTTGTCAAATATTTTATTGATTATTTGATGCATTATTTTGATTGTATCGATATCGAAAATTAAATAGCATTATTTTATATTAATTTAAGCCTTCAGAAACTATTGCTGTTTTTCAAGCAATGATCTTATTTTCATTTTAACATATGCCTACTATGCAATGTGATGATTACCTAAGAAGTTTGAGGCAGAAATAATATTTTTTCCTTTTAACTAATAAGCATAGTTAATCTGCCAATTACTTAAATGATCTATAAAACAACCCATCTCCACGCTTCTGCGGCAACATATATAGATTCTTTTTATGACGTAATATAAGAATTCTGTAAGAAATAAAATGAAAAGTTAATTATAATTACAATCCCAGAAAGATCATAAAAATTCCTGCTTCTTCGAAATTTCAATAATTTTTGACAACAAGAGTAAGAATTCTAAAACTAAACTCCATGGCACGACAGCCCATGTGGGCCAAGGCCTACAGTGCCCATAATTGTTTTCATGACCGAGGGCCCTGGGGTGCGAAGCATATGTCCCAGTTAGGTGGTCAGCCTAACGTAAGACCCCCAGTGTTTAGTTCCCAAGCATGATTGGTACTCAGTTAATCGACCCACTGAAGGGATGAAAGGCTGAGTCAACCTTGCCCAGCCCGAGGATCGAACCTCGGACCTGTGTCATGGGAGCGTGAAACCACTAAGCCACCGGGCTTCAGATTAAGAATTCGTCATATCATAATATACTTTTCAATCTTTACATTATTAATTTATAATCTAAATATTTATGAATTCTTGATTTTTATTCTAAATATCTAATTTTCATTAAATGATTTTTTAGAAGAACATTTTGAAAAAAAAAATTAGATATATATGTAAATTAAAAAAAGACAATGCCAATAAGATTTAAATGATTTTATGATTGAGGGTATTGAAAGAAATGTTTCAATTTCAGATAAAATATTTTAATATGTTTTTTACTTTATTATTTCATAAGAAAATTTCCATATGAAGCGTTTAGTTGAAATTTTTGTTAAAAAAGAAATCTAAATGACAAAATAATTAGTTATTTATCCGTAAAAATTAATGCATAAGTTGACTTAATATGCACATGAATGCATAAAAATAAGCCAAAGTAATATATGATAAAAATTAATGTTCTGAAAAGACATTTGTTTTATGAGTTCACATTTTCCGTAATATTTTACAATGGTAATAGAATATTATTTTAAATATTTCCCATTAAGAAACTTGAAAAATTTTCTTTCGTCGTGTGGTTTATTCTAATGAACAATAACTAAACAACGGTAATTGAACAAGCAGTAGTAATTTAATTAATCCACATTGTTTATTATTAAATACAGTCACATCTTATGACAATAATTGTCATTTTAGATGTATCTTACAACAACGTTTTCGTAAGAAAAGTTGACAAGTTTTGATATCATATATATCCTTTTCTGATGAAACAATTAATTATTTCTCTATATTTAACGATGTCCTTATCATTAGTTTATTTTTCCCTTTGATTTAAATAATATAAATATACAATATGTAAGAAGTGTAAAGTCAATGATTTAATAGCGTAGATATACGTGTTTAATGTTGTTTCAACGTGTATTTCTTCGTATTGTTTTAAAAAAATAAACATCTGAAGATTTTGACAAAAATTAAGATAATTTTATTTATGTGGGATGAGAATCACACATATACAACTCATTTAATTCTGTTGAAACATATTAAATTTTACTTTTTTGGAAACTTTGAATCACAAATCCTACTCTTTTACAATTAAACATAAAGTGTTCTTTCTTCTAATTTATATCATGATTACGCTACTTTATTGCAACTTTCATTGGTTTAAAATATTCATGATGTCAGATAACGTTTTATTTAGGTCACATCGTCGTAAATTCGACTTGTCGATAAATTTGCTGCCTGCTTTCAAATCGCATTCTTCGAGTGGCATCAAACAAGGCGAAGTTCACCATCGAAAGTCTGAGTGTCTTAGGCGAATAGAAAAAATTCATTCATGATTTTTACCACCAATATTTTTTAGTTATAATTTTTTCCATTCATAATTTTTTTTAAATCATGAAAATTACCTGTTGTTTTAAATAATTAGTTTTCAAATTTTCAAATCTTTAGCGATACTGCTTCCAAAATTGAACACGTTGAAAATAGAACAGAAGAAAAAGCAAAATGGAAAAAGACAAGACAAAACATCCACTTTATGGTTAGTTTTAAATGAGCAAGGATGATTTAGTTTATTTTTATTACTAACAATATAGAAAAAAATTTAAAGTAAACACTTAGAAGGATTTATTTATGTCCAAATGAATTCATACACAACGAAAAAAAAAGAGCAGTGAATATGATATTTACATTTCTACTCGAAAGTCATATCTTACGAATAGTTAAGACTATAATAATTACTTATTTGACAAATGTAATTGGAGAAATTTATTAAATTAGCGCGTGCAGAAGAGTGATTGTCGTTCCAGGCTTCACGGGCACCTCGTTTCGGCTGGGCAAGCAAACGCTGTCATAGATCACCTGAAATATACAATTTATCAGTGATTTTTTCTAAAAAAATTGTGGGAAACTTAAACTAATCTGAAGGATTAAAACTAAAAAAAATGAAATCCTTTATACTTATTCTTATAAATAAATCATTTATCAAATAGTTTCAGGACTCGTTGGAAATTTTAAAATAAGTGTTTTTCAAAGCATAAGTTGTTTCAAGCTCTTTTGGGAAATAATTTTACCCTTAAGAAAGGAATCAGTAAATACACTTTTCCCATGTGTTGAATACAAAATCATGTATTCTTAAGATTATTGAATATCACTTTAGACATCTTAAGACACATTATATTAAAAGTATGTGAGCTGAGTGAAAACATTATTCAAACAATAAATTTAATGGCGAATCTATCAAAATATCTAGCAAATGTTTAGCAATTTTTCCTTATACTCATTGCACATATGACTATTTTCATCGTTATTGTTTATATTTTGTATTTTCGTAAGGGAAAAATGTGAGGAAATTGTATATTTGTTTAATATAGTTATAATAATCATAAATTGCATGTGTTTAATATAGGAATAAATTTTTATTTAATTTATGGAATGTGTGATTTCTTTAGATTTAACATTTAAAAAATCATTTAGTTTTGATAAAATCACACAAAATATATGCAACAATGAGCAATATACATATGTTTGTATATATATATATATATATATATATATATATATATATATATATATATATATATATATATATATATATATATATATATATATATATATATATATAATATATAAAATTCTCGTGTCACAGTTTTCGTTGCCATACTCCTCCGAAACGGCTTGATCGATTTTGATGAAATTTTTTGTGCTTATCCGGTATCTATGAGAATCGGCCAACATCTATTTTTCATCCCCCTAAATGTTAGGGGTAGTACAACCCTAAATTTTTTATTTTTTATTTTTTTAGGTTAGTTCTGTAAGTTCCTAATAAATGGCGGTTTAGCATCTAAGTTGCACAGGTATTCGGCAGATGGCGACGTGTTTATTTTTCTAGATTATATCATCTTCGAGAAAATTATCGTGCGCGCGCAAGCGCGTAGTTAAATATAGAATTTACATATATTTTCATGATGTATAATGATACTATAACAATTTTTCGTGAATCATTTTCATAATTATACTTTGTATTGTGTTATTATTGTGCAGTATTCAGTTTGAATATTTTTAATATTATAAATAGTAAAATAAAATTTTATTTATTACTGTTTTTCTCTACTAATTTTCATACCACCTCGAAAATATGTAAGTATTTCTTGATAGCCTTTTATTATTTTTTATTTTTATTTTATAATTTGATAATTATTAATTTATTCAGTAGAACATTTTGATCTAATTTATTTATTCAAATGATAAATTCTTTTAATTTTTTTTTATTTCAGTATAATGCCGCGGAAAAATTTTTTAGTTTTAATATAATTTAAAATTAAAATAATAATAGTTCGATGTCAATGTTATCTACCTCATTTATAACAATTTATTTTTAGATGTCTTTAATTTATATAGTATATTTTATAAGTAAGTCACTGATTACAAACTATAATTTAATATAAGATGAATAAAATGTAAATTCAGAAAGTATATGTTGATTTGTGCTTAATTTCAAAATTTCGATACTTTACCTATTACTATTAAATTTTGGTGAAACGTTTTATTTTTAATCTCCTATGAATGAACCTATTCTAAATTTTTTTTAGAAAATATTAATTTGATTGAACCCAAGAATTAGTAAAAAATTGATTCAATGTATTTTAAAAACTCAGCCACTGCAACGCGTGGCTGGGTCAGCTTGTATATATATATATATATATATATATATATATATATATATATATATATATATATATATATATATATATATATATATATATATATATATATATATATATATATGTATGTATATATATATATATATATATATATATATATATATATATATATATATATATATACATATATATATATATATATATATATATCTTATAGAATCATACATGAATTTTTATAAATATTATATAGTTTTTTGGTACGTTAAACAAACGTAAAAAGGGTTTGTAAATACTTAAGCTAATTATAAATTCTAATATAAATACACGATATTTAAAATATTTTAACTTCCAAGAGGTAACTCAAACATTTCAAACAAAAGGATTCATTTGTACCATGAATGACTCGAAATATGTCTTAAAGGCATCTACAAGATGAGTCTTGGAGATATTAAATAGTATCAAAATAGCATCAAAATGTAAATTTATAAAGTAAAATTTGCAATTATCTTTGAATTTAAATAAAAAAAAATCTTACCTATTCTTCACTTCGATAGTTCGGAAAAGATTGAACAGAACATACTGGCTACTTGAAAAATAAAAACAATATTCCATCACAAAAAGACTAAGTATATCAAGAAATGATTTGGTTCATGTATTCGATGATGTAGTGGATTAAAGGCCTTAAAAATATACTTGCTGTTTGCAAATCAGTTTACTGAATAAACAAAGTGCTACTAACCAAATACACATGAGATTATGGCAGTCATGTTTTCTGCGTATTTTGATATTTACATGGATAAAAAAATGAAAAAAGACCGTTATGTATTTCTCTTTATATTTCATTTGAGAATACATTGCCATGGATTCTTCTTTTGCTATAATTTGTTCTTATTTAATTTGTGGATTTGAAGATAGAACATCTTCAAACTATAATTTCTTACTTTTAAAAAGAAATTTAACTTAACTTAAACAAAATAATCATAAGCTCAGATGAATTTGAAATTCAATGCTTCTCTCCTACTAAGCTATTCAAACATTAGAAAGTCAAGACTTTTATTAATTATTAGTAATTTTGAACATTTTGGCTTTAAACTCAATTTGCCTTTATTATTTAAATCATAAATTCACATATGGATATCTAAAACAGTTATATAATTGGTATTATTTCTAATTCTTAAATGTTCAAGATTTCTCAAAAGTGAAAGGTATTTTTATCTTATACACTGGTGGAATAAAGACACTCAAAAATTCACTTATTTTTCATATAAATGTGCATGATATTTTTTAATTACCTTTATTTGAATCACAATTTTAGTTTTCAATTATTCAGTGTAAGAAAATTGCAAAGAAAACTTAATTTAGTGAGAATTTATATAATTTAATCAAAAAATCAGAAATTTCGAGTGGAAATGCAATTAAAGACACTTGTTGTTTTTCGAACAAATTTATTAATTAATAATGAGTGACACCTCTATTGTTTACAATTACTTCATTCATTCTATTTGTCATCGATTTCATAAGATTTTGAAGGTAATTTAATAGCAAATTTGACCATACATCACAAATTTTGTCTTTTAAGTCCATTACTGACTCAAAGTGGCCGTTTTCGTAAACTTTTTGTGTTATCAATCCCCACATGTTTTCAATAGGGTTAAGATCGGGACTTCTAGCTGACCAGTCCATAACCTTGATGTTTCGCTCCATGGAAAAGGCTTTTGTTGCGTTATAGTTGTGGATGCTCGCATTGTCTTGTTGAAATATCCAGGAATCTTCATCCATATCTTCGGCATAATTCAACAGTACATTTATTTAAGAGTTGAATATTGGAGGAATTCATTTTAGGTGTGATCCAACACATGGGGGTTGTTCCATAGCTCGAGAAAACTCCCCACACCATCAATGTGCCTCCACCAAAATTGCAGCTAACTGAAATCGTCTTTTTGGTCTTTATGCGATGCCAGTAAGACTTGTTTCTATCTGGTCCATCTAAATTAAACTTTTTCTCATCACTGAACACCACATTGTTCCATTCAGAGTCCCAATTTGCATGTTTATTTATTTATTTTTTTTTGCAAATTCAAAACGAGCCTTCTTAAGCTCGTATCTATAAGAGAGGTTTGCGATGTTTTTTCGCTTATCTAACAACTCCAGATAGACTGATTATTTGTCTGATTCTTCGAGTTGTAACAAATAGGCGTAAATGTCTCCTAATTTCAGTGGAATTTACGTAAAGTCTTATTGTGCCTCGTGAATTATCTGCCGCTTTTGACGGTCACTTAATTTACTACAAATATCTCAACGCCTCTTAACTGCATACCTAGATTTAAAAAATTGCACACAGCAGTTGGAGAGCGATTAATTTTCTTTGCAATTGATCTATTTGAGTAGCCTTCTTCTTTTAAGATTTGAATTTTTGCTTGCTCTTCTATGGAAAACCCGATGTTATTTACCATTCTATAACTACTTTTGAATAATAAGTGTTTGAGCAAAGATGTTTGGAAATATTTAGTATCTAACACACCAGAGACAACAAACTACTCCTTTTAAGCATTTCCGAAACAAAAATAAAGTGGTAGATAGCTGAAATTCTAGATTTAAATTAAAGGTCTTTAATTGCATTTTCACTCGAAATATTGGATTTTTTAAACAAAATGATGTAAATACTCACTAAATTAGTTTTTCTTTTCAAGTCTTTTGCACAAAATGATTGAGGACAAAAAATTTAATTCAAATTAAATTAGTACAAAAAAACATCAAGGCCATTTATATGAAAAATGAGTGAATTTTCGAGTGTTTCTAATTGCATTTCCATTAGTGTAGTATAGGTAATAATTAAATAGCTGCATTATTAGTGTTTGCAATATTAAGTTAGCAAACTAAGATCATTGCAGGAAAATTGCAAATGAATAACTGAAGAGTAAATTTTATTTTTGCATTTATTTCTCCTCTTTATGTTTGGCTATTTATATATACTTTATTTCAACTTTAATTAAAACATCTTTATTTAAGTTTAAGAAATTATACTATAATTTTCTTTCATTTGTTCCATTCAAAAATGTAATATATGCCTGAAATATTTACATTTTTCACATTCTCCAAGTTAGGAAACTACAGTTGGATTTTCAAACTTATTTTACTGCATTAAGGATCAAATTTTAAATTTATAAGAAGTGTAGCAAATTTGCTTATAATTATTCTTTAAGAAATATATATTTTTTAAAGCATATGTTTATTGCTACCATATATTTTGATTTTACCTAAACTAAAGCATTTATTAAATGTTAAATGTGAAGAAATTGTACTTTTCCAATTAAAAAGATAAATTCACTAAAATTCAACATTATTTGAAAGTTATAATAAAGCATTATTTAAAAGTTATGAAAAATCTCAATATTTATATGTTGAGCTTTTTATAACAATATTTAAAAATTATAAAAAGCTCAACATATGAATGTTGAGATTTTTATTGCCCTACTATTATAATGTAAAACTGTTCTTGCTTATGGATTAATGTGGAAAATCTAATGAAATTTTATGTGTGTAAATGCACACGTATATTTAAACAGTAATTTTTCTTATCACTCATCGCTGTATTTTAAAACTATCTGTAGCTATCTAGAATATTTCAGAGCAATTTAGTGAATATTTTTAATGCATCTTTTTGTCCTAAGACTTATTTTTATAGTTTCAAATTCTTTATTTGTAATCATGGAAAAACTGTCACTTTGCATCATTATAGTTTAAATAATATGTGAAAGCCTTTCATCATTTTAATTAAATATCAGATTATAAATCCTTGATGATAAATGCTTAGAAAATTTGAGAAGCTTTTCGAATTTCTTTCTTGGTTTTTATCAATGTAAAAACAATTTTAATACTAAAACATAGTTATTTTTAGTAGTTCTGAAATATCTTTAATGAAGTCTCCTGTGTTAGAAAGCACATTTGTTTATATTATGATCCCATACGATTTCTTACCCATGTTAATATTCCGGACTTAGCTCATTTCTGTTTGAAAATAGAAAGAAATGATAATTCCATCAAATTTCCAAATATATATAATGTGCGAAAAATTCTAATCAAAATAAATTGAAATTTTCAGTATGTGCTGTAATTGAATCTTAAAAGGAAAGTAATTTTGATTTTTTTTTATAATTTGATTTTTGAAAGTAATTTGATTTTTTTTTTCGTTTATCTCTTATTTCAATATATTAAACTATCTAGTTTTGTCGTAAGGAATTTTAGTCACAAATATAAATATCACCAGATATTGAATGTGGCTTATTGTTTCGAGCTTACCGGAAAAGAAAATGGGGATGAACCATTCAAGAGTTATAAAAACAAATCGAAAAACTGCATAAAAATTTCTCATATAAGATAAATTTTTAACTGAAAATGATTAAATTAATATCAATCGATGCAAATTTTCTTTTTTACACAAATAATATGAAATATCATACTATCAAAATTTTGGAGGTTTTCAATAATTCAAGAAAAATACTATTCGTTTGTGTTATTTACTTATCGATGTAAAATACGTATTTAAATTTTTACTGATTATATTGTTTAAGTAATTGTTTTAAAAAATAAATTAAACAGTGCGACTAGATATTATAAAAGGTTTTCATGTATAGAGAAAAGCTTCATGCCAAAAAACGTCATTAATTACCTTCAAATGAGATATTTATATAAACAGGGTTTTTATATATTTAAAAATAATTTAATATTATAACAGCCTTTTAGTAATAATAGGAATAAATGTAATAAAATTAATCTATTTCAAATTACTGCGCTAGTCATGTGATACAATGAAACAGTATAATTGTGCAACAATGTTTTACACAAACGAGTTACATGAAAATATCTAAAATATTTTCAACTGTACATGTATTATTTTATGCTAATTAATGTGAAATCGAAAGCATCTTGACACAATATCCGGCCGTTTTTTCCACCACTCCCTTTCGCGATTAGAGAAAAAAGGTAGCGAAAAACATGGCGAGAGTGTGCGTGTTTGTGTAAAGACAGGACATGGCTCTATAATTATATTCTGTTTTGTGGCTTCCTAAGACACATTTTTAAAGAATTATTATAACATTGAGACGTCGTCAAATCATACATAATTAAATATTTATTTAAGCTTCATAAGCCATTTTAAGAATAAGCATTTTGCCATTGGAGGCATCAATCTCGAAATTAATGATTAGTTAATTGTTTAGACTTCTTAAGCCTGTTTTACATGTAAATTATGCCGACCAACTCGTCTAGTGGTCAGCGTGCCTGACTACGGATAAGGAGGTCCTGGGTTCGGATCCCGGTTTGGGCATGGATGTACTTTCTCTACCTATCCTGTCTTGGTCCTTTCCTTGTATGAATGAGGTGTGAATGGTTGTCTACCCTATAAACGGGTACCTATGGCATGTGTGTAGAGCAAAGTCGTACTTTCACCTTCATGGTGCTCTAATTAAAACGAAAGACGCTCCCAATTAACTTAAATTCGCATAGCCAAGGCATAGCGAGCTTGGCTTGTCCAAGTGTCATTAGTAAACAACAACATGTAAATTATGAATGTTATAGATGCCAGAGTCTCTCTTTCTCATAAATATATCTATCGGCTTCTCAAGCCACATTGAAGTTGAAATGTGTTTTTCATTTTGTGATACATAGAAAATAAATAAATATTAGTATCTGTAATTTTGTTAGCGATTATTCTTCCAAAATTCTACTCAAATAATTTTACAAAACATATTACTTTTTCGAGAAAAAAAAATGAGGAAAACGTACTGTTAGAAACAAATGATTTTACGCTTACTGAAATAAATATTATTCTAACATATTTAATGATTTTATTTGAGATAAACATGTAATTTATTCACCTGTGTAATTTGTAAATAAGCATGATTACAGAAGCTCATTGTGGGAGTTTTGTTGAACCATTCCTAATGAAATTTCAAGTATACCATATGTAGATCATGGGGTTCAGATAAAAATAGTTTGAAATCACACACATGAAAATAAATGCCACTATTAAAATATATTACGTCATAAAATTAAAATTAATGTAATTACTTTATTACTTACTTCTCCATTTCTGTCGCTCACAATAATTTTCCAAAACCCTCTTTCATTATTTTTGACCCCATTAAAGCTTCCAATGACGTAGCATTCAGCTTGGGATGATCGCCTAAATGATATAACGTCTTCTTCCGATAAGGCCGAGGTATCTAACAGAGATCGGAATTTGCTTTCAGCTTCTTTCAGGGCTTCTACGATGGTCATCATAGGGGAAAGCGTCACTACCACATCCGGAAGTGTCCCGTCAGTGATTCCACTTTTAACACGAATCGTAACTCCTGGCTGTCGAAAGAAAAAGGAATTAGAATTTCGCTGGGACAGAAACAAATAAATTCAGTTAGTTTAAGGTAGGAGAGGAGTTAATTTATAAAGCTAGAATACATCATTTTGATATTTTTTTCCAATGGCGGGCACAAGAGGGTTGAACCCTATGCTAAAACAAGGCCAGAGACTGCTACTCCTTTGTCGTTACCCAGCGGGTACCTGTGAACCAAGTCACGGAGGCGAGTAGCGTTACCCGCGCCATACCACCACAAACCCGTTTAAAGGGCGGGCCATATTCATACAACATCATAGAAGAAAGGACAGAGAGAACAGAGAAGGAAAGAAACATCCATGCCCGAACCGGGATTCGAACCCGGGACCCACAGCTCAGGAGTCAGGAACGCTAACCACTCAGTCAATCGGTCGGCTCATTTTGATAAAAATTTCACAGATTTTTAATACTTTTTCTGTTAGGTTTATTATTTTATATGTTGCAAAAAATCTTTTTGCAGCATTTTAATTGGTGTGAAGGATGTATAAATTTATATTTTAAAAATTGCAATGCATTGAAATAATCACCAGACTTAAATCAATTTAATGACTTTTGTTAGTGCAAACAAGTAAATAAATTTTTAAAGCATAAAAATAAAATTTGTTGTTGTTGTTACTTATGACACTTGGACAAGCCAAGCTCGCTATGCCTTGGCAATGCGAATTTAAGTCAATAGGGAGCGTCTTTCGTTTTAATCAGTGCACCACGAAGGTGAAAGTACGTCTTTGCTCTTTTTTAAATCCTCCGATAGATGGCACCACCAGAGGACCCCAGATCATTGCACCCATGGTAACTGCTCAACGACCGACCACAGGACTTTCGATTCCACAGATTTAACGAGCACGTATATCGCATGTACTCGGTGGGTCTTTGGCGGCATTGGGAATCGAACCCCACCCTTCTGGATAGAAAGCCGATACCCTAACCACTAGGCTACCACGGCCTTAAGAAAAAATAAAAATAATAAATAAATAAAATTTAAATTATATAACCTATATGTGTAAGGTATTTCCGTATATAATGCTTAAATACCTTTTAATCTTTTTATATAATATTATTTTTATACTTTGAAAATTTAATCCCTTATTTGCACAAACACAAGTTAATTTCTCATAAAATGCATAAAGATATGTATGACTTACATGCATTCACCTCTTCGTTTACGTGCCTAGTTCAAACACTTCCTTTGGGGCGTAAGTAGTTACAAAATGCCGATCGTCTAACATACATACCGCTACCATAGAGTTTTCCATTTACTGCTCTGAACGATATTATTTTTCTTGTTGTAAAATAATTATGGATCTTGGTTGAATTGGTACGTCTTTCCTGCTTTGATATATGTAAGGATATAAATCTGTTACCTGCAGAATTGTTGGTGACATTCTCAAAATCACAGAAAATTTGAATCATTCCCAAATGTTATTCACATATTTGCATTAGTTCCACTTATGATATTTATAGGGTTGGTCAACTATTAGCTATTTTTTAACCTCACAATGTCATTAATATACTTCTTAGCAACATAAAGTTCAATAATGCACTCCTCAAGTTTATTTTTATTATTTGGCAGCTTGAAACTTTAAATATAGTTATTATTTTGTAAAAAGTGAATTTTCTTGGAAAGCTGATTTTAAACTATATTATATTTGTATAAAGTGTGATAAAAACCCCATACATTAATATAATTATATTTATTGCATTTTCGTAACTTATCCATAATCAAATTTTACGAACTCAGAATACTTTTTCCAATTTTATTTGCATTCTTCAATTTGTGACTCAAACTTCTGAAATTAATATAAATATTATTATTCTTTTTGTTTTGTTTCAGCTTTTTGATATTATTGTTAACATCTGAAGATAAAACTGGCACATTTCATTAAAAAAAGATTAAAATAATTGAATCACAAATTACTAAGATATTTTTATTATATATTGTTGAATGAATCAACTTTCTAATTTTGTGGGCCGTGTTAACGTAGTGGTTAGGCCATCGGCGTTCCGTCCGGAAGGACAGGGTTCGACTCCCAATGCCACAAAAACTCACTAAGTACATGCTTACACGATATACGTGCTTGTTAAACCTGCATGCACGATATACGTGCTTATTAAATCTGTGGAATCGAAAGTCCTGTGGTTGGTCGTTGAGCAGTTACCATGGGTGTAATGGTCTGGAGAACATTTCCTCCCCTTTCACATCAGTGTTAAAATTAAAGGAGTGGATCCTCTGGTGGTGTCATCTATCGGAGGAGTTTATAACAAAGTCGTACTTTCACCTTCGTGGTGCTCTGGTTAATCGAAAGACTCACCCTCCTGACTTAAATTCGCATAGCCAACAACACAGCGAGCATGACTTGTCCAAGTGTTAAAAGTAACAACAACACTTTCTAATTCTATATTATTTCAATTGCTGTATAAGTCAATAAATCTAATTTTCAATTACAATTGAAATTTTTATCATTGATTTTTATAAGGAGACATTATAACTGTTAATTTTATTTCAACTGTTCAACCATATTACAGTTCACTTTATGAGGGCTAAATATATTTAATATTGTTTGAGTTTATTTTGTTTTTCTTTAATGATGAACAAGATTAAGTGCAATTAAGTCAAAAACAGACTTTTTAAATATACTAATGCTTACAGAAATTGTTTTCTATACCAATAAATTTAACAAGTTTTTTAAGAAAAAAGAAGAAAGTATTATTTTTTGATTAATAAATAGCTTATTAATATGCAAAACTTTGTACCTACCGGTGGTCTTAAGTTTTGTACTGGTACGTAAAAAGACTGGGGGATTGGTGGACGATTCAGCATTTGCTGTGGTTGATATCCAGAGGAAAACAGAACTCCAGTCATCATGCTGGTCTGTCCAGGCTGTGGAGGAGGACGGGCTGGTGCACCCGGCCTAGGTATAGTCAGTGGAGGTTGTAGTTGAAGAGGTGGAGGTATTGATCTAGATGGTGGTAGAGGGGGTAACCTTTGGGGAAAAGGTTTTGAAAAGCTGTCGTCAACACCTTCAGGAGAGGGTTTGTATTTAGAGTTAAGCAGCTCAGTTAAGCCAATTTGTTGAGCAGTATTTCGGGAGCGAGACTGTAAAAACAATTTAGGATTAATAAAATTCACCCTAATAAAAACTATTGGTAAATAGTTTTGTATTAAACTATAAAATATGTTTTACATAGAATGAAAATTTGAATAAAGCTAAAGATTTATAAAATTCGAATTAACTAACAAAAATATTAAGGAAAATTGTATAAAAATTGACTTGATGCTATCAAAAAAAATGTAAATGGTATAAAAGCAATAAATAAGTTGTATAAACACAACATATTATGAGCAAATATAGAATATTTTAAATCAGTGTTTCTCAACCACCAGTATTGAAATCAGTATTTCTCTACAAGAAATATTTGCTGGTCCATGAAATGTCCAGCAATCTGACCAAAATTCAAAGTGTCCTTGGCCATCAACCGATATTAAAACAGCACCTACATTACAATAACAATAGTTTACTGGTTTAGAAAACAATATGATCGATGGTAAAAAATATAACAAACTTGCAAATATGTGTACCAAATCATCTTTCATAAATTGCAGTTTCGTATACTTAGTATACCAGTTAGTGTGCCTCTGTTTGCCTTGATAATCGCTTATTATTAGAATGCTGAATATCTATCGTAATAGTTTAGAAAAGTATTTTAATTCTCGAATTATTCTTTGAGAATTGTCTTTGTCTTCATAATTTATTTATGTGAAAAAATTTCCCCGATGGGTCGAATTATTAAACTTATCGATCCACGAGAGCATACTGAAATATTTATCAGTCCTTGGAATGAATATAGTTGAGAAACATTGCTTTAAATTATGATAATCAGTAGCATTTTCAAAGTAATGAAAATAAACTATAAGCATACAAATATTTAATATGAAATGAATTTAAAAACTGATTTTAAAAGTAAGTTTTAATCATATACATTATGAAATTCCTCAAAAATAATTTTTTTAGTGGCTTTGACTTCAAAAAATTGTTACAACATTTTTAAGAATTAGTTGCTGACAATTATATTTTATTACAAATTCAAAAATAATAGCCCTTAACTTCTGATAGTTTAGTGCAATAAAAAAATATTTAGAAATTGTTAAAATAAAATCATTTACCTTTTCATTTCTTTGTCTAAATCTCACTTTTCTTAGTATTCTATTTAGTATTACAGTGGGGGGAACTCCTTTCTCGTTTGCTACCGCATAAACAATTTTTTCCATTTCTTCAATGGAATAAGTGCGTGGATCTTGAACGCAGGGCCAAGCTGATAAGGGTAAACCATTGATACTGATGGTAAGGTACAGGACGGTGAACATCACTTTCATGGCAAATGACGCCAAGTAGATATCTACATATGAAGAGAAATACATTCATATATACAAAAAGTGAGGTTTTAAATTGAGAATATGTCAGTATTTTTATGATATTTACAGAAATATTCAAATTATTCTTGTCATACAAGGTGATATTTTTCAACATATTGTTCTGGTAAAATATATAGATTATTTTCAGCATTTTACTTTTTAGAGATATAAAATGCGAATTAAATTCCCCTTTCCTTTTTTAAGACAGTAGAAGGGGATCCAAGATGGAAGGGGCTTTATGCGTACCAAGGAATAGCAAGCATTTGCTATTCCTCCTCAATTGTATAGTAAACGAAAAAGACGTTCGATGCAATCTGTTTAGTCATCAACTCGTGTTCTTTTTAACCATAAAGGGGTTGTTTCTTTCGTTACAGCTAAGATCCTGAGTATGCCTCTTTAATACGATTCTCATTGGTTTAAAAAATCCATGACTTCAAATAATGTTTCCTCTACAATTGTATAGTAAACGAAAAAAGACGTTCGATGCAATCTGTTTAGTCATCAACTCGTGTTCTTTTTAACCATAAAGGTGTTGTTTCTTTCGTTACAGCTGAGACCCTGAGTATGCTTCTTTAATACGATTCTCATTGGTTTAAAAAATCCATGACTTCAAATAATGTTTCCTCTACAATTGTATAGTAAACGAAAAAAGACGTTCGATGCAATCTGTTTAGTCATCAGCACGTGTTCTTTTTAACCATAAAAAGGTTGTTTCTTTCGTTACAGCTGAGACCCTGAGTATGCTTCTTTAATACGATTCTCATTGGTTTAAAAAATCCATGACGTCAAATAATGTTTCATCTACAATTGTATAGTAAACGAAAAAAGACGTTCGATGCAATCTGTTTAGTCATCAGCACGTGTTCTTTTTAACCATGAAAAGGTTGTTTCTTTCGTTACAGCTGAGATCCTGAGTATGCCTTTTTAATACGATTCTCATTGGTTTAAAAATCCATGACGTCAAATAATGTTTCACCTACGTCATATCGTATTGAGACGGCATTGTAAATCTGACTCGTCGATGAATTTTCTGCCTGCTTTCAAATCACATTCTTCGAAAGGCAGCAAAACAAGGCAAAGTTCATCATCGAATGTCTGAAAAGAGTGCTGAAGTTCATTCTGTTAATGAAACGATTTATTATATAAGGAGCAAAAAATTGGTTTGAGAAGGCATTTTCCATTGATTCAAGCCATTAACACATGGACAATAGAAAGCAGAAAAAAGCAAAATGAAAAAAACATGACGAAGCATCCACTTTATGGTTAGTTTTGGTTTATGGAAATCGACAAGGATGATTTAAATTTTTTAAATTTCATTAATTAATGTAATTCTAAATTAATAATTGCAATATTTGTAAGCAATCTCTTTTGAATCTTAATATTGCTAAAATAATAAAACGCAGATTTGTAAAACATAAGTTCAAAATGTTCGCTGAATTTCTTAAGCATTTTTTTGTTTTTCAAATTAGCTGTATTAATTTATTGTTTTTCAGTAAATCGTATATATTGAGTTTTCCTATTCAATAAATCCTTACAAGATATTTGGGTATATACTGTATACAATATAAAAAATCATGAAAACACTTATTGCTTACGGAATAATACAGTAAACTTTATAATCAAGAGTATAAATGAATGATAAATTAATCATTTCATACACTTAAGTAACTTATACACTGCTGGCCACCCAAATTACAACACCAAGAAGACAAGAATTATCACAACAAAATTAATTTTGTAGATAACATGTTGACCAAGCATCAAATGATTAAATTTATAAACTTCTGTGAAGTGTGGTTCCTGCCAAAATCAATAGCCAAAATAGCCACCATTGTT
This sequence comes from Latrodectus hesperus, assembly GCA_037975125.1. Taxonomy (NCBI): domain Eukaryota; kingdom Metazoa; phylum Arthropoda; class Arachnida; order Araneae; family Theridiidae; genus Latrodectus; species Latrodectus hesperus. The sequence goes on from CM075852.1 coordinate 25,290,871, forward strand.
GGAGATCACCGCTGCCACACGCCTTGGCATTGATTCAAAAAGACTTTGGATGTGTTCTTAGGATACAGCAGACAAACAAGCTTCCTCACGTTGCCAAAGTTGATCTTGTGTGGCAGCTGGTGAGTCACTCATTGAGCAACCATGAACCACGTGTTTTCTATCGGCGAAAGACCCGGAGAGAGAGCCAGCCTGGGAAGCAATTCAAAATGGAGATTGACGAAGAGCACTTGGACAATACGTGTCACATGAGGTCACGCATTATCCTGTTGAAATATGGCTGTGGGCAAGCCCTGAAGGTAAGGAAGGACAACTGGATCCAACACCTCGGAGATGAAGCGCTGGCTGTTTAAAGTACCGGCAATGCGTACTAGAGGAATACGAGATCCTATACCGCTCCATACCATAATACCCGATACAGAGGGACAGTGTGGTGGTACATAACGCACCTGTTCAGCATCTTCTCTCGACGGTGTCTCCAGACTCGAATGCTATCGAATGGAGTTGCAGACAGAAGTGTGACGCATCAGTAAAAACAATTTCATTCCATTCTGCCATCCACATCTTTCTTTCATCGCACCATTGATGGTGGAGACGTCTGTGGCTCTGCATCAAGGGTAGACGAAGCAATGGACGTCTTGCGGACAGACCACTCTGCTGTAAACGGCGTCGAATGGTACGCGCAATCTCTTGATGATTGATGCGTTACAGACGGATGTGCTGTGCTATGGTTCGCGATGTTGCTGAGCGATCCGTCACTGCCATGCGCACAATTTGCCTGTTGTCACGTGAAGTGGTTCACTGAGGTGGATGCGATCGAATGCGTCGGTCCGTCGTACGCTCCTGCATCCAACAATGACATATCCGAATTACAGTTGTTTGGTTTCTTCCAATATGACTATCGATTTCCCTGAAAGATAATCCACAATCTTGGTAGGCCGCTATACTCTGTCGAACTCGCATACATGATCAAAAAATGATCACTGTTTTCTACGAGGCTTCGTTTTTTTGAAATCATCGAGCATCTAGGTCGTTTGTTTGAAAAAAACCACGAGAAAAACACAATCGCCGAACTTGAAATTGTCGAAATCAGCAATCTTTAAATAGCACTTAGAAGTGGCGCCGACGGCAAGCGTGATGTGCTTCTGCGCTGAAATTCTAATCATATGCATACCTCACAACCGCTAATGCATGTTATAAACTTCATGTTATTTGCATGCTTTCTTCAGGGTGTTGCATTTACGGTGACCAGCAGTATAATATATTCTATGACGTTTCCTTTCCTGAGTTATTGGAAAATATTAAGTCATTGAATTGAACAGATATCACACATTATTAAGATATTAACAGTTCCTTTTTAATTAAATTAATTTTAAAAAATAAGAAAGAGGGGTAATTCTTAGAAAAAAGAAAAGAACATTAGAAAACAAAGAATAATAATAAGTCTTAGAAAAGAAAAAAAAACAAAAACAATTCCGATAAAATAAAGAGCAATAGATTTATCATATTATTTACAACATCGAATAAAAAAGAATAGAGAGAATTTTGCAAACTATCTTCATTGCAAATAATAATAATAATAAATAATAACAATAATAAATTCTAATTAAATTGGTAAAAGTGAGAATTACAGTCACGCTGACAACTTTTGGAGATTGGTGACAAAGCTAAGGATGAGTTAAATATAAACATTTGATAGAAATGAAAATATTATTATGAAGAAATAGAATTTTAAAAACTCAAAATATCCTAATGATAGTACAGCGTTTATGCAAGTGAAAGGCTCTCAATTCGATCCCAACAACAGTTGAACCAAAAGAAATCAATGCTGCATTTTATGTTTCCTGTGATGGATGGTCAAAGAGGCTTAAAACCGTTGTGATGACTAGTATGTAGTGTCATATAGAAACTTAAGAAAATATACTTTTAGAAAAGAAATAATGTGCAAACTTTATAACATAAATATAAAACCAAGTACTTGAGGTTTCCCAAATATATCTTCTAAGAATTTTGTTTAATGACATCCATTAAAACAATAAAAAAGTGTATTTTAAATATATCATAAATAAATTGAGATTATAAATAATCCTTTCATTTTCATCTGAAAAACAAATTAATGGATATGAATGAAATCGCTATTTTTCAAGTAGAAATAACACCATAACTATTTATTTGAATAATTAATATTTTTATATAGAATTATATAAATTTTACATCGTTGTCTAGATTTCCTAAATTAATTATGTAGTAAAAAATCACTTTTAGAAAAATTACAATATAAAGATGAAATTTGAGAATTTTACTCGTAATGAAATTAAAAGAATTTTGGCTTAAAATTTAAAAATCTCATTAATGCACATTCATTTAACATATTTAAAATAGAATTAAGAATATAATAGAAAATCTGATTTTCTAACTTTAAAATTCAACAAAATTGAATTCCTGAGTAATTTTTTTGAAAATAGAGACAATTAAATGTCATTTAAATACGATTTTAACCTTGCTAAAAATTTATTTTAAAAAATTCTTGACTTTAATTATATTTTTATACACTATTCTAATTAATAATAATATTATTAGTGAAGATCAACATTAAAAAACATTTTCATGCATTAAGTACTAATCTGGAAATCTCGTTAATCAAAAACCACCCATAATGCACCTCAGTTAAGCTTCCTGATCACAAACCTATATTTGGCGATTCATTAATTTAGGGAAACTTTTGGCGACGAAAAATTATTGCTGCATTTACTAGTTTTTGCTCTTCGTGACTTGTATACAAGTCACGAAGTCACTAATGTTTACTTTAGCTGCATAATTAAGTTCTGTATTGATATTTTTGGCATCTGGCTAACAAAACATTAACAGAAGTTATGACCTCATCATTTATATTAAAATTGATATTGAAATTTTAAATTTTAAAATGATTTATAATTTAAACAGAAATGGAAGAATAAAAGCTGTAAAAAAAAGAATTGATTTTTAAACTATCAAATAAGGATCATAACTGAAAGGACCAGTTGTGTTTAAATATTTTGAGATAACTAAAACTCTACCTATTTCCTATTCTTACTATCAAAAAGATCTAAAAACTATTTTTGCACATGAAGGCAAAATAATTATTTCCATCGGATAATGAAATTTTAGAAACTTTTTCTCTCTGAGTAAAACCCAGAAAATATTAAGTAATAACTACGACGAAACTGAATTTATTGCACGAGTATACTTCTAAAGTGGCTCAATTCAAATATATTGTTTAGCAAAACAAAGAAAAGAAAAAATAATGTTTCAAAGAAAGAAAAATATCAAGATGATGCACTAAGGAGGATTGTATTTGAAATAAATTTAATATACTTAAATGTCTGACAAAGAATTTTTTCGAAAGAAAGAGAGTTAGAAAATGTAATTTGTTTTCTTGAGTTATTTTACGAAAATGCGTGTATAATATTAAAAATGGCATTTATATACATGTAAACTTTGCGTCGATAATAATATATATATATATATATATATATATATATATATATATATATATATATATATATATATATATATATATATATATATATATATATATATATATATATATATATATATATAAAGCTACATCTGCTTAAAAGAAGAAAACAAAAAGGGTATATTATTTCATTTAGTTTTGGATAAAGAAATTATAACATTAATATTCAATGAATAAACAATCATAATTTATGACCTTTTTCCGTGATAGCTTAGTGGTTAAGGCACCAGTCTTCATTCCAGAAGAGCTGGGTATGATTTCCAATGCCGCCAAAGACCCACCTAGTGCATGCAATATACGTGCTCGTTAAGTAGTAATCAAAAAAAACGTGGTCGGTCGTTAAGCAATTGCCATGGGTGTAATGGTCTTGAGAAATTTTCTTCCCCACCAGATCAATGTCAAAATTAAGGGAGTGGATTCTCTGGTTGTGCCATCTATCGTGGGTATCTTAGAGCAAAGTCATACTTTCACCTTCGTGGTGCTCTGATTGAACGAAAGACGTACCCTAGTGACTTAAATTCGCATAGACGACGGCAAAGCGAGCTTGGCTTATCCAAGTGTCATAAGTAACAACAACACATTATTTTGTGAGGACAACAGAAGTGTTATGGATTATATATTTTATAAATAATATGCTAGCATGGGATTTGGTTAATTCAGATTATCTACCTACTATTTATATAAGTTTTTTTTTTCCATTTGAAAGTATATTCAAACATCAATCGAAGTGTGTTCAAAGTTGAGCTGCACTCATCTAGTATAGTTATCAAGTATAAAACTGTAGTCATGGTGTGTAGATTGTCAACATGTATATACTAAGGTTAGTAGTATCAGTTTCAAATTATGATGATCAGAGGAAGTGTAAGTAACAGACATAACATCTGTATATACTTTAATGAATATTACAAACATTTGAAATAATTTAGAGCATATATTTCAGTTTTTTTTTCACATTATAGAAGTGATGTAAATTTTAATCGATGTTATTAAATTTGTTTTCAATATTGTGGCAAAAAATGATAATTCTTATCGCACAGCTCTTAAAACTAGTAAAATGCGCAAATTTACTGTTCTTAGTTTCGAAAATCATATATTTCGATTTTGTAATAGAATATATTCTAAAAATTAATTTTTCTCAGGTTTCCTCCTTTTATAAGCGTAAAATTAGTAAAGCAAAAACATTATTAACAGTTTCCCAACTTTGTGATTTATTTCTTGCAGTAACTATTAAATAAACAACTGCATTTGGATAATTTGTAGGATGAGAGACCAAGATATTTTATTTGACAGAATGATGTACTGCTGTGAAAAGGAATTAATCTAAAAATAAACATCGAATTAAGAACAAATTTAATTAATTTTATAATCAAACTGAATGTTTATAATGAGCTTAAATTTATAATCAATAAGGCAAAAGAGTAAGAGACTTCAGTGATTAATCAGCGTACTACTATATATTTCCGTTCGGTTCAATAAATTATTTTGCAACAGCTTTTACGGTACATCATGCACCTATATTTTATAATATTTACAAGTTTGATGTTAAAATAATCATGTATTTAGCTCTTTATAACTACATCGTTTCCTAGAAATATTAAAAGTTTATAATAACAAGAATAGTAATTTTTACGATTTTTCAATCAGGCCCGCGGTGGCCTGATTGGTTTGGGCGTCATTCTCCTTATCGGAAGGTAGTAAATTCAAATCTAGGCTTAACTAGAGATCCGTCGTGTTCACTAAAGACTTCTGAAGCACATTAAATACATCGTGGGCGCAATGACCTTCAAGTGAAATGATACCTCTAGGGCTGACAAGTTGAGTGTTGTGGTGCACTTCTTGGTCCCTGCTTCAAAATCACGACAATACCGACCGGCTTCTTCTCTCTAACTGGTAAAGCCCAATTTAGGACTAGTTACAGGAAAACATTACACATTTAAGTTACATGCTGGTACAAAAACAACTATTTTTAAATTTCATTAATTAGCACGCTCAAGCACTTTAAGGTGAAAGAGCAAACATCCTATAAGCATGCATCCGACCGGCTGCTTCTCTCTAACTGGTAGATCCCAATTTAGGACTGGGTACAAGGAAGCGTGCTGGTACAAAAACAACTATTTTTGAATTTCATTAATTAGCACGCTCAAGCACTTTAAGGTGAAAGAACAAACATCCTATAAGCATGCATCCGACCGGCTGCTTCTCTCTAACTGGTAGAGCCCAATTTAGGACTGGGTACAAGGAAGCGTGCTGGTACAAAAACAACTATTTTTGAATTCCATTAATTAGCACTCTCAAGCACTTTAAGGTGAAAGAGCAAACATCCTATAAGCATGCATCCGACCGGCTGCTTCTCTCTAACTGGTAGATCCCAATTTAGGACTGGGTACAAGGAAGCGTGCTGGTACAAAAACAACTATTTTTGAATTTCATTAATTAGCACGCTCAAGCACTTTAAGGTGAAAGAGCAAACATCCTATAAGCATGCATCCGACCGGCTGCTTCTCTCTAACTGGTAGATCCCAATTTAGGACTGGGTACAAGGAAGCGTGCTGGTACAAAAACAACTATTTTTGAATTTCATTAATTAGCACGCTCAAGCACTTTAAGGTGAAAGAGCAAACATCCTATAAGCATGCATCCGACCAGCTGCTTCTCTCTAACTGGTAGATCCCAATTTAGGACTGGGTACAAGGAAGCGTGCTGGTACAAAAACAACTATTTTTGAATTTCATTAATTAGCACGCTCAAGCACTTTAAGGTGAAAGAGCAAACATCCTATAAGCATGCATCCGACCGGCTGCTTCTCTCTAACTGGTAGATCCCAATTTAGGACTGGGTACAAGGAAGCGTGCTGGTACAAAAACAACTATTTTTGAATTTCATTAATTAGCACGCTCAAGCACTTTAAGGTGAAAGAGCAAACATCCTATAAGCATGCATCCGACCGGCTGCTTCTCTCTAACTGGTAGATCCCAATTTAGGACTGGGTACAAGGAAGCGTGCTGGTACAAAAACAACTATTTTTGAATTTCATTAATTAGCACGCTCAAGCACTTTAAGGTGAAAGAGCAAACATCCTATAAGCATGCATCCGACCGGCTGCTTCTCTCTAACTGGTAGATCCCAATTTAGGACTGGGTACAAGGAAGCGTGCTGGTACAAAAACAACTATTTTTGAATTTCATTAATTAGCACGCTCAAGCACTTTAAGGTGAAAGAGCAAACATCCTATAAGCATGCATCCGACCGGCTGCTTCTCTCTAACTGGTAGATCCCAATTTAGGACTGGGTACAAGGAAGCGTGCTGGTACAAAAACAACTATTTTTGAATTTCATTAATTAGCACGCTCAAGCACTTTAAGGTGAAAGAGCAAGCATCCTATAAGCATGCATCCGACCGGCTGCTTCTCTCTAACTGGTAGATCCCAATTTAGGACTGGGTACAAGGAAGCGTGCTGGTACAAAAACAACTATTTTTGAATTTCATTAATTAGCACGCTCAAGCACTTTAAGGTGAAAGAGCAAACATCCTATAAGCATGCATCCGACCGGCTGCTTCTCTCTAACTGGTAGATCCCAATTTAGGACTGGGTACAAGGAAGCGTGCTGGTACAAAAACAACTATTTTTGAATTTCATTAATTAGCACGCTCAAGCACTTTAAGGTGAAAGAGCAAGCATCCTATAAGCATGCATCCGACCGGCTGCTTCTCTCTAACTGGTAGATCCCAATTTAGGACTGGGTACAAGGAAGCGTGCTGGTACAAAAACAACTATTTTTGAATTTCATTAATTAGCACGCTCAAGCACTTTAAGGTGAAAGAGCAAACATCCTATAAGCATGCATCCGACCGGCTGCTTCTCTCTAACTGGTAGATCCCAATTTAGGACTGGGTACAAGGAAGCGTGCTGGTACAAAAACAACTATTTTTGAATTTCATTAATTAGCACGCTCAAGCACTTTAAGGTGAAAGAGCAAACATCCTATAAGCATGCATCCGACCGGCTGCTTCTCTCTAACTGGTAGATCCCAATTTAGGACTGGGTACAAGGAAGCGTGCTGGTACAAAAACAACTATTTTTGAATTTCATTAATTAGCACTCTCAAGCACTTTAAGGTGAAAGAACAAACATCCAATAAGCAAACATCCGACCGGCTGCTTCTCTCTAACTGGTAAAGCCCAATTTAGGACTGGGTACAAGGAAGCGTGCTGGTACAAAAACAACTATTTTTGAATTTCATTAATTAGCACACTCAAGCATTTTATAAGGTGAAAGAGCAAACATCCAATAAGATTTTGTTGTTGCAATTCCATTTTATATTCTACTTTTAGTCAAAGTTTAACTGCTCACCATTAAAATAAAAAGGATTTTGAAATTGCTCAGTTATAAAAAATACTTTAGCTTATCATATTCAAAATATTCTACAAATTAAATAATAAATTCAGCACTGAAAGGGAATTTGTGATAAAAAACACTTTTATTAATGGGAGCATACTGGAAGTAATAGTTATTGCTATACTTCGCAGTCTAAATAAGTTGATATATCAACTTATTTAAATTATTTAGATTTAACCATTTATAAATGGTTAACAATTGAAGTTAAAAACATGATTTAATTTTAGGCTATAAGAAAATTTAGTTTAGTTTTATAGCAATCTGAATCCTAAAACTAACGTAAATATAAAGGTTAAGTAAAATTTCAAATTTAATTATAAAATAATTAGTTTTTATAATACTGATACTTATTCTCTATTTGATAGTATTTATTTCAAAGTTAATTTTGAGCTTTTCATCAATTCATACTAAGTAACATCCTCAACTGGAGCCTAAAAGTTTTGAATAATATAGATATATCTATGCAATTATCATACGTTATTTGCATACATGATTTGCATACGTTATATCTATGCAATTATCATACGTTATTTGCATACATGATTTGCATACGTTATATCTATGCAATTATCATACGTTATTTGCATACATGATTTGCATACGTTATATCTATGCAATTATCATACATTATTTGCATACGTTATATCTATGCAATTATCATACGTTATTTGCATACATGATTTGCATACGTTATATCTATGCAATTATCATACGTTATTTGCATACATGATTTGCATACGTTATATCTATGCAATTATCATACATTATTTGCATACATGATTTGCATACGTTATATCTATGCAATTATCTTACATTATTTGCATGCAAGTATCATACGTTATTATAGAACTTTGATGAAACATTGATTACATTTAATGGTAATGTGCTTATACTCAAGCATTCAATTTCAAAATGAAAATAACAAGATAAATATTAATATTTTGTTATTTTCATTTTATGGAAACTATAAACTTGATTTACAAGAATAGATTTCCGTTGCAAATGATTTTTCTAAATAAATCTAATATTAAGAGCAGATAATAATAATTAATTATGTAAACAAGAGCGGAAATTTTACTTCGTTACTTCCTTCTTGACAAGAACACGTGAGTTTCAAATTAGCTTTGTTGATGAACTTCTGTGTGAAGAAGACATAAGCAACATTCATGTAAGGAGAAAGATGCACACAAGAATTAAAATAAACCAAAATGACAAAATTTAGTGATTTTTTTCCCTACCTAAAATAATTACCAAAGTCGTAAAGATTCAGCTAATATTAAAGACAACAATTAATTATAAAGCAATATGATAAATTTTTAAAATTAACTCCATTATAATTTTGAATAATTAACACCATTTGATTTTTCGGAATGATAATTAGTGTTAAAAATGTCTTTTCATTAGTTTGGGAATTAAATGAAGATATGAAGTTATGATATTTAATTCACTTGTATGATAAGGGTTAAAGAAAAATAAGTAATTGTGATATAAATAATGGATTAGTTGTAATAAATTGTTTTTGTTGTGTGGTGTGTGTGTGTGTGTGTGTAACAGAAAAAAATTTGAAAATGAAACTAACAATTTAATCATATAACGAACTATTGAAAAAATATTTAATCAATTAGTTACAAAGAGCCATATTAACAAAAATTTAGTATTAAAAATGTTTAGAGTCAAATTTGGTTACGGTTGGAAAATTATTATCCTGTATTTACTTCTAATTCCAAGATTCAATATTTTCTACGAGCTTGTTATGCTTTTAAATCAAAAATAATAACTTCGTCAATTTTTTCATAATTTATTAGATCATCGGATAATATAATTTGTAAACATGATGTCTGCTAGTGTAATTAGTTTTTAAAATTTGGAAAATAATTTTCTACTTATACAATTCTTTTGAAGATATCATATTTTTCACTTTGTTCTCGTGTTTAAATGCGTTTAAATATGATACCAGTTAGAGGCGTTTCAAGTTTAACGTTTGAAGGAATAGTTTTTTATGGATTCCATTCTATATATATCCATTTATAAGATTTACATCAAGCTTTTTGTGAATCTAATAAGATGAGAAATAGCAATTGAAGTTAAAGAACATGCTTGAATATTACAGCTCTGTAAACTTACTTAAGCCACTTAAAATTACAATCGAAATATGATAAAAATTGCGTCTTTATTTATTGATGTAATTGTATGAAATTTGAGATATATTTTTTAACACAATAATCATTTTTCTTCTATGTATTTGTGGTAAAAATTGCAGCACAATTTTAATTGTTTTGAAAGAAAAAACAGTAATATAAGTACTAGCTATTCGACATTAAAACTATGCTAAATTAGCTTCAACTCCTGGCCGACAAAACATATTTTTAAAGCTATTTTAATAAAAAAAATTATGATTCCTACTTTATTTTTTGATGTCGATATTGTTAACTTATGACTCCTAAGATCATTTCAGCAATATATGAAACACATTTCTTCAAATTCATTTTTGTTATTAAGTAATTCCATGTAAAGAAATGTAATTTCTTTTAATGCTCAATCTATGAATCTTTTTATTATTTGTTTCAATGTCAGATAATAAATAATTTTTATTTTTTATTAAAGAAATTTAATGGTTTCTCAAATTCTAGTTCATCTAATAGTTGTTAACGTTACTATAAATTTAGGCTATTTGAGTAAATATGATGTTGTTGTTGTCGAGTGCCAGCTAGGCTGGCAATATGGGGTGCGCTGCTCCACTTTTTCAACTGAACGATATTTTGGTGTGTAGTCCGACTTCTTCAGTACAGGCAACATTATAGGGACCCGTTTATAGGGTAGGCAACCATTTACAACACATTCATACACAGAAAGGACAAAGACAGGATAGATAGAGAGAGATAGCACATCCATGCCCGAACTGGGATTCGAACCAAGGACTTCCCTGTCCGTAGTCAGGTACTCTGACCACTAGACAGGGCGAGGCGGTAAATATGATAAAATATTCATTTATTTAAAATGATAAATTCATTTAATATTTATTTCAAAATATTTAAAATATTCTCTTTACTTGTTGATTAAGTATTAATTTGAAAAATGCGACAAATTTATGTAATTATGCATTTATATTTTATGAAAACAACATGATAAAATATTAGTCCTGATGGAAGATACCTTATAACATCCATATAAAAGCCTTCTTTAGTATTTTCGTCTACAACTGAGTTATTAGGTTAAAGTTGATGTTGACAGACATGAATCATAACTGCACAACAAGGAAAAAAATACAAGTTACGCATACGTATAATGCATGAAGGTAACATGATGATTTTTTTGGGATGGACTCAATCTTAATACTTTTTGGCCATGAGAACCATTTCGCTTAAAGGTGATCTTTTACGTTCTTAAATTTTCTTAAGTAACGCATGTCGTATCAATTTGTGATAAAGGAATATTATTTTACATTATTCTTAATGTATTAGTGACATAATAAGCATGGTATTTTGTCATCAAGTCTTAGTAAAGTAATTGTTATTATCTGATACTATTTATATATTATTTCATATATAATTATTAGTGTAAGTTGATATTTAACGACAATAATATGAAAATTTATTGATTGTGGTCAATATTTGGAATTCAGAATCCATCTAATCCGATATAACATGCAACTTGAAGTTATAAAGGATCAATTTAATAAGGATTCTTTCTATATCCAATCAAAAAATAATCTTACTGATAAAACCTAAACACACAGTAATTGATTCTGTATTAAAAGCCTCCCAATAAGGCAAGTCAGGATAAATGTTTTGAGTTCTGTTAGAGTAGTGTGAAGTAACATGTGTGTGTGTGAAACTTAATTCGTTGACAAATTATCCGGAATTATTGTTGCGGTTATTTTTTCTAAAATCTTTTTTGTGTTTAATAATTCATAAATGCAATAACATGAAAATTAAGATAAAATACATATATGAAGTAACTGCTTATCAAAATAATTTAATCGACATTATATACATCATTTTTTATGATATTTAAATATTATTCAGTAAATAACATTTAAACTTTCGCTTTCATCGTATTTTGAAATTTATATGTCACCCTTATTATAATCTTTAAATGGTTACTTAATCTGAACAAATTATTACAAGTGTGAAATATTTCACAATAAATATATTTAAATTAATATAAATGTTTTAAAACTTATGTTAACTCTATATGACTTTTACTACATTATTTCGTAAAAATAAAAACTAATGGTGGCTGACTATACCATCACTTCCGGCACCGAAATAAATTTAAAATGAAAGCTTTTGTGACTAACTATAATACCTTTGTAATAAATTATCTCAGTTACTTATTTATTAATAATAAATAACTTATTTATCTAAATTGCGATATTGTCCATTATGAATAAAATATTTAAGACAAAAATGCCTCATTCAAAAAATAAAGAATATAGGTACAAATTTAAAATGAATTTCGAAATCAAACAGCAAGTTCTATGATATGATTGATGAATTTGATAAGAGTATTTGAACTTTCATTGATATGTGATTGACTATTTTTTAACTTTGATAAAATTACTGTTCTGTATAAATGTTACTGTACTGAATAACATTAATATACACTTCATAGATTTATACTCTAAGCTATTCCAATGCTTTGTACATAGTTTAAACTATGTAGATTTAACATCTAAATAAATTATGAATGATATGCAAAGGCTTTAAGACTAATAAATGAAATATATATTTAAAATATTATATGAAACTCTTTAAATGCGAAACTAGGAAACATTTAGCATAGATTTGTAATACAAACGTTATTTGTCTTACTTTAAAATCCATAGGAAAATGTTTCTAAGTGTAAACAGAAAACAATTTATCCCACAATCATAAATTTCAAAATTTTATAAAATATTAAAACAAAATTGTATTCACATTTTCAAAAGTTTATAAGTATATACATTTCACGAAAAAAATATGACTGATCCCTATTTTTTTATCTTGATTAATTTTAAAAACATGTTTAATCTGTGCAAAAGAAGTGTTTGACTTCTAGCAGAATTTCTTAAATAAATACAATAAAGAACTGAGCTTTTCGAATATATAATGCAAATGGCATAAGTTTCAAATATTCATTTCATATACATTAGATGTATTTTCTACCGTAAATATTCAAAAAGAAACGTTTATAAATTTTCTACGAAGAATAAAAAATGCAAAAATCTCAAGTATTTTATGATTTATATTCAAAACAAAGGAAATATTTAAAATATCTATTCCGAATATATAGTAAAATATAAGTAGCTATATAAGTCTAAATATTATTTTAATTTGTTATGAGTTTATATCCTCTATCAAAATATAAATTACCATATTTTAAGAGATATAATATTCATAATTTATTCATTTAATATTTAAGTGTTTTTAAAAATGTAAATGAACAAATTCTACTTTCTTATTATATACTTATTGCATAAAAATGTAATATTTACAAATTAAACTTTTCCCCGTTTATTTAAATATTTCTTTAAATTTTCTTTTTTAAAAGATTTGGGTAGACAAAAAAATTTCATATAGCTAAATGATACTTTAAATACTTTGTAATATAAATTTTATGGTTGAGGGAAATTAGTGTAAAGCAAATATATGGTTCTTTTTTAAAAATAAACTAAAGCCTTTTCTTTCTCAGATATGTGAAAAATATTTAAATTTAATAGCAAAAACAATTAACCATTTTGATTCATTTAAAAGTCATTTTTGTTGGCATATTTTTTTTTATAATTTACAAATTTGCTTTTACTTTGTGAAGTTTCAAAGTCAAGAGTCTCAAAAATAAATTGATTAGAAATTAAATATGATGGATAAAAAATAGATATCAAAATAATATAGAAGACGTTTTCTAAACTTATTATTACCTCATTACAATATACACTTGTGCGAAATAATCTTAATCTTTATTTTACAAAACTTGAAAGTGAAGTATTTAAGATTAAAACAGTTTGCCTCCAAATTCCTTCCCTAGTAATGATCTTTAAGTTAGTAAATCTCAAAAAGTAATTTTAGTGTCTAATTCTTTTTCAACCAAATGATTATAAATTACTTTTTTTTCCATATCTATAGATAAATTTTTAAAGTTTTTTTACTTATAAATGGGTGATATAATAAATTATTTCAATCAAGATCCATTGCCTTTTTATAAGAAGAAAACATATCAACTGCTTGTTAAACGTATTACTTATGCTCAAATTGAAACACATTTTATCTAAATTTTTTATTAAAAATATGAGAATCCACGTGCTATTGATGTTTTAGATTAGGATTGTCCAAATGGCTAAAAATCAGTATTTTCGTTTAGAAGGTATGTAAGAATATGTTTCTGCTGAGATTAAAAATCTAATTTTTTCCTTATATATTGATCTACCTATTATCGCAGAAAACCGCATATTCTCAATTAAACTATTTTATTCCTAGCAAAAGAAAGCAAACTTTCAGAAACCAGTTTATATTTTTATATGCGTAAAAGTTAAAGCAAAACTACAGAGTAAATGTCTTCTTAAAAATTTTCTTAAAAAATTCTTTCATTAATTTTACCTTGTGTCTTTTACGAGATATACTTGTTTCTTTTCCTATTTTGTATTAAATAATTATTGAAAAGAAAACTTACCCTCAATAGAAAGCAAATTAATCTGTAAAAATAATCGAGTACTTCCTTTTCACTATTTTTCTAGACCTAAGCGTATTTTAATATTTAGAATTTATTTTTGAAAAAATATCTTCTTCATCCTAGCTTTACCTTAATATTATTTTTAATAAAACGCACTCTTAGTAAGATTTTCTTTAAAAAAATCTGTGATATATAAGTATATGATACATCAGTGTATGTTCCTTAATTTCTAATTTTTAATACTCTCATTTATCAAAAATCAAGCAAACATTATCATAAATATTACTTTTAGCAAACATAAAAGAGATTTTGTATTGCAGTCTTTTTGTATTTTTTGCAATGAAATCAAATACTTATTATTTCTATCCAATACTAACTTTAATTTCTATATAGCATTTGTTTAAATATTTATGTATTTATTTTTAATATGTCATAAAATTTATGTATAATACCATATTTTACACCAGCCACCGTTTTCAAAATATATTAAGACTCCAGTATGCTTAACAAACAAATCAGTCGTACTATCAAAAGATAATAGGTTTGATATTTTTAAAACTAGATAAGTTTGTCGATTAGATTTATCTGCATTACATTCTTTCAATATCATATTGCTCAGTTAAAATTTATCTGTAGAAAATAAATTTCTAGTTTAGAACTGCAACACTGAATTATAAAGTTAAATTTCTAATATTAAGTTTTCCAAGAGCATCCTGAAACTTTCAGACCATGCTACATTTTATCTAAGCACTTAAAAAAAGAGATATAAATATTAATTAAATTAAGCATTTTAGTTTAACTCAATCTAGATTTCGTATCATATTAGTCTGGAAAATGATTTAAAAACGAAGTTCGTTAAACAAAAATGTCAAAAAAAAAATTTAAAAATATCTAAAACAAGTCAGCTTTTTGTGTAAAGAAATCATAAATAAATACATTTACACAAACTTAAAATAAAAATTATGTATATATATATGTATATATATTTGCGAGTTTTTAATTTGATTTTGACTACTATAAATTAATAGTTTATTTTGGCCACTATAATTAATATTTTATTTTGTTTTGACAGTTATAAACTTGATATTTTGGCTTGGCATTTGTAAAATTTAGTATGGCTTCATTAAGACTCTAGTTTAGAGACACATCAGAAAAGCCATACTTTGTGACAATGTGGTCAATACCCCTATAAGATGCTGGCCATATTAGTACTTCATTTTATTTTATCTTTGTGTGTTTTTATTTTCTTTTTGTTCTGTATGTCTTTTTAAATTTTGAATTATCTATTGAATATAAGCTCAATATGTTTACTATATGTAAATAATCTTGTCTTTTTGCATTATTGTTCTTGATTCAGCATTTGTTAAATTTTATAAAATGTACGATTACTTA
>CM075852.1:25311821-25319321 GCA_037975125.1 Latrodectus hesperus
GTAAATCTTCTAAAGATTATTTTTGTTGTAAAATTTAATCGTAATTTTTGTCATACTAGTTAAGTAATAATTATATTTTTTGAGTAAATGATAAAATTACTAATAGAAAAGGATGTATTCTCGTCCAAATATTATAAAATTCACCTTAGTTGTTTCATCATGTATAATTTTTTAATATAAAAATAATAAAAATATTTAATGTCAAATAAATTTCACATGAGAAATTTTTAAATAAGTAAATTACTTTTATTAAAAATCTTTATTTTATATTTTTTTCCAAAAATTTAAATAATATTTAGTGTAACTTTATATAATGAAAATAAATTACAATTGTTTTTAAGCATATTGTGCAAAATTTAAGCAACATTTGTCTCTCCAAAGCATCCCACACATGTTGTTTGGTATTTAAATTGAAAGAGTACACTAGTCAATCCATTCGAGTCATATTTTCCGCTTCATGTAGTTGCTGAACCGCTGGTTTCCAATGTAATGATGCATTGTTGTGAATAAAATCAAACATATTTCAAATAACTAAACTAAATTCTGTGGCATGATAGTTCATGTGGGCCAAGGCCTACAATGCCCATCTCTGTTTTCTTGACTGAAAGGCCTTGGGTGCAAAGCATATGTCCCGATTAGGTAGTCAGCCTAACACGAAACCCCCAGTGTTTAGTTCCCAAGCATGCTTGGCACTGAGTTTATCGACCCTCTGAAGAGAGGAACACACATTCAATTTTTGAAATAAATATAGTGTATAAGTATTAACTACTATATTTATGCTTTCAGCACTGAAAGTAATAAGCATTTTTGATGTCTCTTTAAATAAATTTTTAAAAAATTTCTTTCTAAACAAATTATGTGGTATTGGTGGAAGAAATTATTTTATTTATTTTCCTACTGTTTATGAAAAATAAAATTTACAAAAAATAAGTAAATAGAAGTAAAATAAAATTTCCTTTAATTAAAATTTCACTTTAATTACAATTTTATTTTAACTAAAAATGCTCAGCTTTTATTGAGTTTTCATTTTATTATTCCAACATAAAAATTCGGAAGATTTCAAATCAAAGTTAATAATAGGATTTAAAATTAAGACTTGCATAACCTTTTATCGAATTCATTTCATATATCAATTAACAATTCAATTTTCGCTATTTCTCCTCATTTCCATGTAAATGAAAGAAAATAGTTTGGCTTTCATCAGTCCCTAAATTTTAAAATTATTTACTAATTAATTTTAACGTTCTCAATTACTTTTTTAATTTAATAAAAATTAAACAATTTATTTATAAACGTATTCATTTATAATAGTCAATTTCTTTAGGGTATAGTTGTGAGAAAAATACTTAAGCTTTTTTTATTTCAAAGCACTATATATTATTATTAATATTATAATTAAATCTCTTTAATTATTTATTAAATAAATATTTAGATATCTTTCTTCCTAATTACAGGATTTTCATTAATAAACTATTCACAAAAGTTTTATTATTATTAATTATTTAAATGAGATCAACTGATTATAGTTTTAGTTCATATATTTTGCATATATTAATTCTTAGAGGTATTTATGCACATAATTAAATTCTCATTATAAATAATAATTTTTATTTACTAAAACATTAATTCAAAATTTAATCGAATTTTAATTTAAAATTTTAATTCAATTAAATTCCTATTTAGACTCTTTTTTTCATGCAAAATGTTTATTAATCTTATAAAAGAATTTCATCCTTCCTCACATTTATTAAGTCTGTAGATATGGAGAGAAAAAATTTCTTTAGTTTAATGATTCTTGAGCGTCTAGAATCATTGGAAATGATTAGCACAAGTCAGCTTGTATTAATTTTTTAACATGAGGATTCCCTGCAGACTAAAAAATGTTACTTTTATTGTTACTAAACTGTAAAAAATTACCATGAAAGAAAAATAAAACTTGAAGGAACTTTAAAACATGTTAGTATATGGAGAGCATCGTAGCCACAAAGTAGTCTGGAATGTTTGAGGCGAAACCATTTTTTTAATTTCCAAATACCATGCAATAGAAGAGGGGTAAGATATTTCTTAAATTGACACTCATCCTTTGATTCCAATAAATGGTTAAATCCTATGAGATTTTAGGAAAGTAGTATATTATATGAACTATTAAAACAGCTCTCCAATTGGACACTGTGGTCAGCTTGAATGAAAGCAGGCTTTCATGTTGAGAAATCATTCCTTGCCAAATCAGTAAAATATATAAAGAAAAAATAAACCACATGTTATATTATAAATTTAAACTATAGCTATTTTCCATGAAATGTAACGTCCCCTCATCTACATGACTTTGACTGAAAACTTCCTTTAATCCATTAATAGAATATTAAATAACACCGTCAAGTAATTTTTTGTCCTGGGGTATCTGCTCACTATGTACTGTGTGCAGTAATTTTGGGGTACTAAATTCCTTTTTGACGTTAAACCATTGATACTTCTATTTAAAAAAAACACACCAACCAGCCGATGATCTGTCTATTGGCAGCAAATTAACATCTTGGACAAGTATCTTTCAAACTGGACCATACTAATAAATGGTTTATTATTAGGCATGAGCATCTTTGTAACTGTAACTCAACATCATATTGGTTGAACACATATTTTGAACTAGAGCGCTACTAAATAAAAAAAAGTTGATTCCGCTACCTACATCAAAGCTAAAATAGCCTGAGCAAAAATCCATATTTTAGGGAAATTATAGTACCGATGTCTTACTGTTGCGACATATTCCATGAATTTTATTTTTACAAGACAAATGCCATTCACATGTTGCATCGATTCAATGACTTCTCCAAAACGTGATAAGTTTCACTTATTTCTTGCTTCCTGTACATGTTAAGCACAGAAAATATTTGAGATTCGTAGATGAAAAGCTGACAATGAATATAATTGAAATTTAGTAGTAAATAAGCAAGTAAACTCAACAGCATTTTCATTATGGAGTTAGGAATTTATACTAAGCATGTCTGAAGCAAATATTTACAGTTAAATGAAGAAAATTAAACTATTTGTTAATAACGCAGTATTTTGTTTTCTCCATTCCATTTGTTATATTGTTCCTTTGTTACATATATAAAGCACTATGATTAATGCATAGAATTGCTTTTCTTTCTGAATATTTCATTACAGTGTTGCACTCTTCAAAACACTGTAGATTGCAAATTGAAGTTATCCCATGTAGGATATGATTTAGCAATCTTTAGCTCAAAATATCCAATCACTTTGGAAGTCTCATTCTGTATTTTATTAGCAAATTAACTTCCAAGACTTATGTTAAAAATATAAATTTCTTCTTCATCCAAGTTAACATACATACGTACTTTCAGGCATCGGTGTATACGTTGTTAGACATCAGTATATCGAACGTTACGATCGAATGAACGACATCGTTACAGTGGTGCAGAATTGCTCGTTTGGGGAAGAATTATTCTGGGTTCCAGAATTAAGTTGCATGTTCAGAATGTAACCATGATAGGCCACATCTAATGGGATGTCATCGGGATACTACATAAAATTTACTTTATTGATAACATGTTGATCAAGTATCAAATGATTAAATGTATAGACTTCTGTGAAGTGTGGCTCCTGCCAAAATCAGTAGCCAGAGTAGCCACCATTGTTGGAGATCACTGCTGCCATACGCCTCGGCATTGATTCTGAGAGACTTTGGATGTGTTTTTCGAGTATAGCAGACCAAGTATTTTCCATACGTTGCCGAAGTTGATCTGGTGTGGCATCTGCGGATGTCACACCAGATCAACATGTAAGTTTGTTTCAGGGCGCCATAGGTGTAGAATTTCTGTTTATGGATGACATTGCCTGTTCTCACCTTGCAAACATGTAGACTATTGCAAACCTATTGCCTTCGATGGGAGGATATCATCCATATGGACTGGCCAGCTTACTCACCGGACTTGAATCCAATAGAGTATGTGTGGAACATGCTTGGCGACGAATTGCTGCCCGTCAAACCACTCCCATATGTCTACCGGAACTTAGGAGAGCATTGCTTGATGTGTGTGTGAGTGGTGTAATATTCCCCAAGATCAGATCGATAATTTGATACTTACCATGCCTAGGCGTTGTAAGGCCTATATTGCATCGTCTGGGGCATACTATGTATTAACCATCATACCAACCATAATATTTAGGTTTTTGTAAATAGATTCTTTTTTTAAATTTGCTCCAGGAAGTAAAAATCGCAATTTTTATTAATGATATCAAACATATATCATCTTTTTTGCTTTTTACCTTTTGTTTAATAAGTAGACTTTACAAATAAGTCACATTTGTTTTGTTTCTATCTCTTTCTTTGCCTGAACTTGCATTATCCTTGATTTATGGACACGAGTGTAGATACTTTTAATGCTCAACTAGATACTTAGAGAGTACCGATAAAATAAAGATATATTTTGTGCGATTAAAAAATTGTACATACTGTACAAAACAATTTTAAAATATCTGCAGAAATTTAAATGAAACTATTATAAACAGAAACCAAATTAAATCAAAAATTTGAAATAGTAAAAGTTAAAATATTCTTTGCAACCCGAACCTAATATATATATATACATATATTAAATATTTCCATTTTTCATGCACAGAAGTACGTGTAGTATAACTTAACGTATTTTTTCTATTAAAATGTAACATATAATATTATAGTAAATATTATATTATAAAATGCACGCAATAAAAAATTAAAAATATTTCATATTATTTCATGACAATTAATTGCTTTTTAAAATTTATAAACTATAAAATCTATATTTTATAGTTTAAAAATTTTATAATATACAAAACATTTTTCACCATTATTATTTTTGATTCTCTTAAAATATCAAATATACTTCCAATAAAATATATTTTTTTATAATTAATATACTTTATAAATATGTATTATATTTTTAATTCATGTTAACGTCTTATTTAAATTTAAGATGCATCAATTTTTATTTAGTTATGAAAATACACATGTGTGAAAAAAATTATTATTTTGCAAATAAAAGTGATGTATAATTAAGCAGAATATTTCTCCCACTAAACTTTCTCAGATACTAAATTTCTAAAAATGTTCTAACCCAAAAAAATGAACTTCAAGATATATAATTTATCTAATATATTTCAAATAATCTTATGTTTTCAGTAATTATAAATCTGTAAGTTAACTGAAAACAGACAATTTATAAAGTATAATAAAATATTAATATGTTACATTATTTTCAAAGAATTTTTCTTTATTTAAATAAATTAATAATTTGATAAACTAATATGATACTCGTCTTGGAATGTGTAATTCTAGAAAAATTCATTATTATAAAATAAATACAAAAAATAATTTTTTTTATCAAATTACTTTTAAAAATATTTTTAGCACAATGACATATAATAATTTTTTAGAATAGATAAATTTTTATTATTTATTTTCTTAAATTCTAGAAACAAAATTTCCATCATTACCATTAATATCTAAACATAATTAAAACTAAACATAATTTGATATGGAATATATTGCAAAAATTACTTTTTTATTTATTAAAAAATATCATTTTTATTTAAAATAACATATTTATAATCTGAATATGAGAGAAATTGAAAATATAATTTAAAACAAAATTTAAAGAAGCTAATTGCTAATTTTGTTGTAAATTTAATTACAACCAAAAATTTTAATATAGTTTTCTTTAATTTAAAAAAACCAATTAGTAAATTAAATTTGAAACTTGTGGAAGTATTTGGAAATTTGTTTTCAGGTTAAAAATTTCATATATCAATTATATAACTGTTTTCCGTAATTTTAACAATATTTTTGTTACATATTATTGCATAGAATTTTTCTTTAATTATTTAACTAATACTTTAATCATAACTAATAACTTGTGATTTTTTGAAAATTAAATTTAATTAATTTAAATGCCATTTTATGTTAATCAAGAGTATTTTAATGTAAAAAGAGTACAATTAGTTCATTTTTAATAAGTAATCTTTATTATAAAATTATTAAATATTTTTGAAGCAATCTGTGCAAAATGAGTTCTTAAATTTTTAAATGATCAATAATGCTTAGTATTAATTATTTTTTATAAAATTAAATCAGAAAATTCTGCATGAAAGTTATTCTATTATGCGTGTAAGTTGAGTGATTTCGAGCACTTTTAATTAAAGTTATGAAACTGGAAATTATTAATTATTATCTAACACTTATCAAATGAATATTTATTACTTTTCATTCCTACTTTTATAACAATTATTTACTTCTCTTGAAATGTATAAAGTGAAACTAAACGAAGGTAAAGTTATAAAACTAATAATTATTAATTATTAGCAAACACTGATAAAGTGAATAATTATTAGTTCTCATGCCAACTTTTATAAAAATTATTTATCTCTCTCGGAACGTATTGCTTAAAGTGATACTAAACGAAGTTTAGTGTAGTAAGGTAAAAATTTAATATATCGTAGAAATAACAGACCATTCAAATTTTAGAGACATTGAAGAGTAGTACCTTGTTTATGTAAATCCAATGAAGAAGTTATAGTCATTTTGCATTACATTCCCTAGATCTAATTTTGTTAGGAAAAAAGTTGTTCAATAAAACAATTATTAATCAGTCATGTGAATTTCACGCTTTACTCATTGGGTTTGTTTATTTATTAAATTAATAAATTCATTTGTTTTATCAATGAATGAAACTATTATTACATAAATTAGAATTATTTTGATTAAAATTAAATGTAAGCTATCAATAACAAAATATTTTTAGCAACAGTAGTTTTAATTTCATAATTGGTAAATTTCAATGAAAAATTTCTTTGCTTATAAAATTAATTTCAAAAGTTTGTTTTTAATCAAAAGACAAATAAATTATTCATCTTTTTTAAATTTTTACTTGCCTTATATTTGAAATAATGCTTGTTCAAATATTGAAAATATTATTTCAATGCCTGTACAAGAAGCTTCTAAGAGGTTTTGTTTACTTCATGAAATTTTTCTAATTGCATTTCTTTAGTTTTCTTATTATTATTTCTGATATAAAAACTGATATGAAGTTTTCATATCAGTTTGATTATCAAACTACATTAATATTTTCGTATTCAAAAATTAAATATATCGCTTTTCTTGTTGATACATTTAAAATTCAGGATAGTATGGGACACATATAAATTTTAAAAAATGTTTTAGGATATAAATCCTTTTGAAAGCTACTACACTGTTTTATTTAGCTTTTCTTTCAAATGTATTAAAGGTCTTTTTCAAAATATCTACAACATACATATAACAAACTTACATCATTTAATATATTACTTGTGTTTATTTTAAGTGGCCTAGTTATGTGGATTTATCTTAACAGTCAAATTACATCTGTAACTTTTATCCTGAATGTATATTTAAGAAATAAATACTAAATTTCAAAATTAGTTGCTTCTGAATGATTTCATCTTATTTTTATATTATGTTATACT